>JBCFYV010005357.1:0-30986 GCA_039000515.1 Timema cristinae
GAGTGTGTACATTATGCTTAGATAATATAGCTGGTTAGAGTGTGTACATTATGTTAGATAATATAGCTGGTTAGAGGTTTGTACATTATGCTTAGATAATATAGTTGTAATGTGTACATTATGTGTAGATATATAATGGTTATAGGTGTAAATATGTTAGATAATTATAGCTGTTAGTGTGTGTACATTAGCTTAGATAATATAGCTGGTTGAGTGTGTACATTATGCTTAGATAATAATAGCTGGTTAGATGTGTACATTATGCTTAGATATATATGGTTAGAGTGTGTTACATTATGTTAGATAATATAGCTGGTTAGAGTGTGTACATTATGCTTAGATAATATAGCTGGTTGAGTGTGTACATTTGCTTAGATAATATAGCTGGTTAGAGTGTGTACATTATGCTTGATAATATAGCTGGTTAGAGTGTGTACATTATCTTAGATAATAATTGGGTTAGAGTGTGTACATTATGCTTAGATAATATGCTGGTTAGAGTGTGTACATTATGCTTAATAATATACTGGTTAGAGTGTGTACATTATTTAGATAATATAGCTGGTTAGAGTGTGTACATTATGTTAATATATTGATGGTTAGAGTGTGTACATTATGCTTAGATATATATAGTGGTTAGAGTGTGTACATTATGCTTAGATAATATAGCTGGTTAGAGTGTGTACATTATGTTAGATAATATATCTGTTAGAGTGTGTACATTATGCTTAGATAATATAGCTGGTTAGAGTGTGTACATTATGCTTAGATAATATAGCTGGTTAGAGTGTGTACATTATGCTTAGATAATATAGCTGTTAGAGTGTGTACATTATGCTTAGATAATATAGCTGGTTAGAGTGTGTACATTATGCTTAGATAAATAGCTGGTTAGAGGTGTACATTAGCTTAGATAATATACTGTTAGAGTGTGTACATATGCTTAGATAATAAGTGGTTAGAGTGTGTACATTATGCTTAGATAATTATGTTATTAATTATCATTGTTAAATAGCTGTTAGAGTGTGTAATTATGCTTAGATAAATGGTTCTTGGTTAGAGTGTGACATATGCTTAGATAATATAGCTGGTTAGAGTGTGTACATTAGCTGATAATATAGTGGTTAGAGTTGTACATTATGCTTAATAATATACTGGTTAGAGTGTGTACATTATGCTTAGATAATATACTGGTTAGTGTGACATACTAGATAATATACTGGTAGAGTGTGTCATTATGCTTAATAATACTGTAGAGTGTACATATCTTAGATAATTATGTTAGGGAATATTAGATAATATATTAGAGTGTGACATTATGCTTATATATAGTGGTTAAGTGATTGTTAGATATATAGATGTACATTGCTTGATAATAGTGGTAAGTGTGTACATATGTTAGAATATAGCTGTTAAGTGTGTACATTATGCTTATAATAATTTAGGTTACATAGCTTAATAATAGTTTAGAGTGGTATTATGTTAGAATATATAGCTGTTAGATGTGTACATATGCTGTAATATGCTTTAAGTGTTACATTATGCTTAATAATCTTAGTTTAAAAAAAATAATATAGCTGGTTAGAGTGGTACATTATGCTTAGATAATTATGGTTAGAGTGTGTAATTATGCTTAGATAATATACTGGTAGAGTGTGTAATTAGCTAAATATAGTGTTGGTCTTTGCTAATAATTGGGTTAGTGTGTCATTATGCTTAGATAATTAGTGTAGAGTGTGTCATATGCTAGATAATACTGGTTAGAGTGTGTACATATGTAATAATTACTGTAGAGTGTGTCATTAGTTAGATAATATACTGTAGGTGTGTACATATGTTAGATATATAGCTGGTTAGATGTGTACTTATTTAGATAAATACTGTTGAGTGTGTACATTATGTTAGATATATAGTGTTAGAGTGTGTACATTATGCTTAATAATTAGTGTTAGGTGTGTACATTATGCTTAGATAATATAGCTGGTTAGAGTGTGTACATTATGCTTAGATAATATAGCTGGTTAGAGTGTGTACATTATGCTTAGTAATATAGCTGGTTAGAGTGTGTACATTATGCTTAGATAATAATAATATTAGAGTTTACATTATGCTTAGTAATTAGTGTTAGAGTGGTAATTATGCTTAGATAAAGCTGGTTAGAGTGTGTACATTATGCTTAGATAATATAGCTGGTTAGAGTGTGTACATTATGCTTAGATAATATAGCTGGTTAGATGTGTACATTATGCTTAGATAATATAGCTGGTTAGAGTGTGTACATTATGCTTAGATAATATAGTGGTTAGAGTGTGTACATTAGCTTAGATAATATAGCTGGTTAGAGTGTGTACATTATGCTTAGATAATATACTGTTAGAGTGTGTACATTATGCTTAGATAATATAGCTGGTTAGAGTGTGTACATTATGCTTAGATAATATAGCTGGTTAGAGTGTGTACATTATGCTTAGATAATATAGCTGGTTAGAGTGTGTACATTATGCTTAGATAATATAGCTGGTTAGAGTGTGTCATTATGTTAATAATATAGCTGGTTAGAGTGTGTACATTATGCTAGATAATTAGGGTTAGAGTGTGTACATTATGTTAGATAATAAGGGTTAATGGTCTTAGCTTATAATTAGGGTTGAGTGTGACATTATGCTGATAATATAGCTGTTAGAGTGTGTACATTATGCTTAGATAATATAGTGGTTAGAGTGTGTACATTATGCTTAGATAATATAGCTGGTTAGAGTGTGTACATTATGCTTAGTAATATAGCTGGTTAGAGTGTGTACATTATGCTTAGATAATATAGCTGGTTAGAGTGTGTACATTATGCTTAGATAATATACTGTTAGAGTGTGTACATTATGCTTAGATAATATAGCTGGTTAGAGTGTGTACATTATGCTTAGATAATATAGCTGGTTAGAGTGTGTACATTATGCTTAGATAATATAGCTGGTTAGAGTGTGTACATTATGCTTAGATAATATAGCTGGTTAGAGTGTGTACATTATGCTTAGATAATATACTGGTTAGAGTGTGTACATTATGCTTAGATAATATAGTGGTTAGAGTGTGTACATTATGCTTAGATAATATAGTGGTTAGAGTGTGTAATTTGCTAGATAATATAGCTGGTTAGAGTGTGTACATTATGCTTAGATAATATAGCTGGTTAGAGTGTGTACATTATGCTTAGATAATATAGCTGGTTAGAGTGTGTACATTATGCTTAGATAATATAGCTGGTTAGAGTGTGTACATTATGCTTAGATAATATAGCTGGTTAGAGTGTGTACATTATGCTTAGATAATATAGCTGGTTAGAGTGTGTACATTATGCTTAGATAATATAGTGTTAAGTTGTAATTAGCTTAGATATATAGCTGTTAGATGTGTAATTGCTTAATATATAGTGGTTAGTGTGTACATTAGTTAGATAATATAGTGTTAAGTGGTAATTATCTTAGATAATATAGCTGGTTAGAGTGTGTACATTATGCTTAATATATAGCTGGTTAGAGTGTGTACATTATGCTTAGATAATATAGCTGGTTAGAGTGTGTAATTATGCTTAGATAATTAGCTGGTTAGAGTGTGTACATTATGCTTAGATAATACTGGTTAGAGTGTGTACATTATGCTTAGATAATATAGTGGTTATGTGTACATTATGCTTAGATAATTATGTTAGAGTGTGTAATTGTTAGATAATTATGTTAGAGGTAATTATGCTAGTATATAGTGGTTAATGTGTACATTCTTAGATAATATACTGTTAGAGTGTGTACATTATGCTTAGATAATATATTGTTAGAGTGTGTACATTATGCTTAGATAATATAGCTGGTTAGAGTGTGTACATTATGCTTAGATAATATAGCTGGTTAGAGTGTGTACATTATGCTTAGATAATATAGCTGGTTAGAGTGTGTACATTATGCTTAGATAATATAGCTGGTTAGAGTGTGTACATTATGCTTAGATAATATAGCTGGTTAGAGTGTGTACATTATGCTTAGATAATAATCTGTTAGAGTGTGTACATTATGCTTAGATAATATAGCTGGTTAGAGTGTGTACATTATGCTTAGATAATATACTGTTAGAGTGTGTACATTATGCTTAGATAATATAGCTGTTAGAGTGTGTACATTATGCTTAGATAATATAGCTGTTAGAGTGTGTACATTATGCTTAGATAATATATCTAGTTAGAGTGTGTACATTATGCTTAGATAATATAGCTGGTTAGAGTGTGTACATTATGCTTAGATAATATACTGGTTAGAGTGTGTACATTATGCTTAGATAATATACTGTTAGAGTGTGTACATTATGCTTAGATAATATAGCTGGTTAGAGTGTGTACATTATGCTTAGATAATATATCTGGTTAGAGTGTGTACATTATGCTTAGATAATATAGCTGGTTAGAGTGTGTACATTATGCTTAGATAATATAGCTGGTTAGAGTGTGTACATTATGCTTAGATAATATAGCTGGTTAGAGTGTGTACATTATGCTTAGATAATATAGCTGGTTAGAGTGTGTACATTATGCTTAGATAATATAGCTGGTTAGAGTGTGTACATTATGCTTAGATAATATAGCTGGTTAGAGTGTGTACATTATGCTTAGATAATATACTGTTAGAGTGTGTACATTATGCTTAGATAATATAGCTGGTTAGAGTGTGTACATTATGTTAGATAATATAGCTGGTTAGAGTGTGTACATTATGGTTAGATAATATAGCTGTTAGAGTGTGTATATTATGCTTAGATAATATAGCTGGTTAGAGTGTGTACATTATGCTTAGATAATATAGCTGGTTAGAGTGTGTACATTATGCTTAGATAATATAGCTGGTTAGAGTGTGTACATTATGCTTAGATAATATAGCTGGTTAGAGTGTGTACATTATGCTTAGATAATATATGCTGGTTAGAGTGTGTACATTATGCTTAGATAATATAGCTGAGTTAGAGTGTGTACATTATGCTTAGACAATATATCTGGTTAGAGTGTGTACATTATGCTTAGATAATATACTGGGTTAGAGTGTGTACATTATGCTTAGATAATATAGCTGGTTAGAGTGTGTACATTATGCTTAGATAATATAGCTGGTTAGAGTGTGTACATTATGCTTAGATAAATAGCTGGTTAGAGTGTGTACATTATGCTTAGATAATATAGCTGGTTAGAGTGTGTACATTATGCTTAGATAATATAGCTGGTTAGAGTGTGTACATTATGCTTAGATAATTATGCTGTTAGAGTGTGTACATTATGCTTAGATAATATAGCTGTTAGAGTGTGTACATTATGCTTAGATAATATATCTGGTTAGAGTGTGTACATTATGCTTAGATAATATAGCTGGTTAGAGTGTGTACATTATGCTTAGATAATATATCTGTTAGAGTGTGTACATTATGCTTAGATAATATAGCTGGTTAGATAATGTATTTACGTAATATAAACTTGTATGTACGATCACATTTATTAAAGTACGGCTTAGTTAATATATGTATAGCTAGAAAAATAAATTTATTATAAACTGTATAATAATGTTGAATGATAACCCTGATATTACTTCATAATATTTTCACCATGAAAGATAGTAAGTAGTCTTATCCGATTAATTAGCAGAGCTTGAATTTTTAAGTAATTACATATTTTAATTCTGCCATTTAGAAATGTGAAATGAAAGATGACAAATTAGGTTGTATGGGATTTTATTTTAGTTTTAATTGTACATATTTTTACATAACACAATTCAATGAGCAGTAAAAACATTAATTTGGATTTGATTAGCTCATTTCCCCATTTTTCTTTGGTCAGGAGAAGAAACAAATATTAAGTGGCAAGGCAAAAAGCAATGACAAAAATGGAACCCAAAATCAATCAAGGAAATGTAATTATGAAGTTTGTCACAATAATAAGGTGCGGAAAACAAGACAAACCATGTATATATGTATAAGAGTAATATTAATAGATATCAAACATTTAATCTTGGACAGATAATGAGAATTCTAGTGAGACCGACTGGAGTGGTGTGACGTCCCCTTGTTTACTATAAGCCGACAACAGGGGAGGTTTCAATCAAAGTGTATAGTGTTTGTATGATTTCTCAAATCAGTTATATAGTGGCATTTGTTTGAAGTCTTTAATTAATGGGAAATTTAAGTGGTGTAAAAGTAACTAGTTAATAATGTAACTGTGCATGTGTATATTTAGAAAAAAGTTTTTCTGTAAATTTATGCAGAACTGAAATGTTCTATTAAAGTGGAGAAAGAAGGTGTATTCATTGCTATATATTTCCACATTGTTATTTATTTTACTACATATTTTAACTTATTTGGCTACATATTAATGTATATATTTTTTGGGTTAGTACTACATAAATATTGAGGCTCTATTGATTACTAATGTCTAATTTTAATGAAAAGGGTCTTATCTGATAAAACTTTCACATATTTATATATCAGGTCACAGGACCGCCAGCTGTCAATTTTGATAGATAATATCAATTCCTATCAAATAACAATGTAAATGTTAACAATGTTGCCCAAAAAAGTTTGTATTTTCTTAAAGGCCCTTCATATGAACATTGGACTGCAGATTGTGGATCTTTAGGTAAAATACTTTTTTCTCTGACTAGTCTTAAACAATGAATTGAATATAATAATTTTCAAATATATAAACTTAAAAGGACAATTTTATAATGCAAAGCCTATTTCACTTCTAGTGTCAATTTTTTATTACTCTGGACTTAAAAAGTTTTAAATGTGCCTCTAAATAATCATCAATTTAAATGTAATTTTGAGCTTAAAGCTTTATATTTGACCCAAACTGTACGTAATTTAGGGATGGTCTTATGATTAACAGATATATATTGTTATCAGGAGGTTAAAGTTAGCGTCCAGATAAAGGTTTCAGCCGCTTTAATACTTTACGTGTTATGTACTGAATTTATCTGCCGGATAGCTATTTGTAGGATAAATATACTTTTATGCAGAAAACACAAGGTTGGTACTGTTTTTACTAGTGCGCACGTGAGTATAAACCCTGCTGCTATCGCTACAACATGGCTGGTGGCTAAAATGCTCAACATTTGTTAGCTAATGGCTGCCAAACGAATGTGAGGAAACATATGGTGTCTTGTGGGTGCAAAAGGTAAGTGTTGCAAGCACTAATTTCAATGTCTGCCAAAATGTAGTCAATAATTTTGTACAACATTTACAAAATTTATTTTATTGTGCTCAAATTTTGATAATTTGTTCGTATATAACTCTACAAATGGCTTGTCAGTTTTCTAAAAGTGTGAATTAAATGTTTTTTTATTAACTTTTTTATATATATATATATATTATAGTTAGTCTGGGCTTGTGCCTACTAAACACGTGAACCAAGATTTTAACCTAAAAACAGATTCTGATAGGTGAAACCTCATGAAAAACAATGCATCACTATGACAACAAACATTTTAACTTTCAGATAAAAGTTACCAGGTACTTTAATCTTCCGATACAAAATGTGATTGATAATACATTTTATTGGCCGATAAATGCTATCTGGCAGTCATAAGATGCACTTTTAACTTATAAACCAGATTAAAGTATTTATAAGACGAGGATGTAGTAAGTTTTCCTGGAAAATGGCTCAGTTCCAAGAACATGACAAGGTGGCAAACAAACATGATGTAGATGCTGCAGTGCAACTACTCAACATAATTAGTCCAAGCATGTAAAACTCATTTTATCAAAAGAACCACATTCAAAATTGAAACTACTGATGGAGACCCCCTAAAAAAAGTAATCTTACCTATTTGAGTAAAATAAAAACAAAGATATATATATATATATTATTTAAAAAAAAACTATTGACTTTAACTCTGGTGTAAAGGTAACTTTGATGATTGATGCCGAGTGTGCTCTCTTGGGTGTTGTTTCTTTTAAAAAGAGAGAAAAAACTGTTCACATAGTTGTGTGCTGCCAGACAATACACATATCTAGTTTGCAATCTACCATTTTTGGAAATCAATCTCTGGTGAGCCAAGAATAAAAATTAGGTACACCAACCAACTTCACTTGCTAGATTTTCCAAATCTTCTAAATGTCATCATCCCAAATGGTTTATGGTCAGCACACAGCTTGACAGCGACTAATGAGGCACCCTGTGATTGCAATGTATGACCAAGTCAAGGAAGCAGACTAGTTACAATGTCGGTCAATCACTCTGGACAGTAAACTGCAATAACGTGTTTCAATCAGTGGGTCTCAAGGTCGGGTTTAATAAACAACAAACTCACTTGTAAAGAGTGAGTTTCAAAGTTAACTATGCTCTGCTACCATTACTCTCTTATTTAATTCTGTTAACTAGCAGGAACAAGCAGAGTAGACAGGGCAAGCCATTTGATTATTTACACACCGCTAGATAAGTTAACCCTTAACCGCCCAGCATGCCAAGTAGTGGCTAAAATACTCACGTGGCCAATCCATCGGTGCCAGCTGAATCTTGTCTGTTAGTAGAATAAATTTTACTAGATGGCACCATAAGCCTTTATCCCAAATATTAAGCTTTAGTTCATATTTTCCTCAACAGAAAGCACTGTAGTGTCAACAAAAAGGTTTTTTTAAAAATGAATTGTTATTCCTGTTATGTAGTCTGCCAGAAGGCAGTGAGTTATGTTATTCTTTGCTCTCTCTTTCCTGTACTCCCGACCATGTGATTGCATATTACCATAATTTCAATTACAAATAACTTCCTCAGTCCAAAACTATAGTTAAGTTACAATTCCAGTTGTTTACACCATGGCGTGAATATGTTTGTTTATGACTCCCTTGTTTTTCTTTATCTTATTTTGATTTGAGTGTTTGCAGTTGCTATTTGGTTTTCTTACAAAGTTTATAAATTCTTTATTGTTTTACTCTTGTTTCTTTCATAGTATTTTTTTACTATGAGTTATATAGGCCTAGGTGCTAGAACAATATTTTTTTTTTATATAACTAGGCAACAGAGAGTCAAAGTTCTAGGTTAGATGACTGACATTTTAGATTTAGATACTATACTAATAGTGAATTTATGCCCGAAAGTGACCAATTTATTTATTTATTATTTAGGCCTATTTATTTATTTGCTGCATGGAGAGTGTTTTCCAAAACAAAGGTGCTGACTCCAAAAATATGTAGGCCTATTCCCAATTTTACTAAAATTGATGTAGTTTAGAAACTAACACTATAGACACCAAACTTACATCAGATTTCACAGAAATAAATTATTTTTCTTTTGCGAGGCATTATGAAGGCAAAATTCAATCAATGTTTTCACCTCTAAATTCTAAATTTCAATTAAAATTTAGAATTTAGAGGTGAAAACATTGATTGAATTTTGCCTTCATTTCAATTAAAATTTAGAATTTAGAGGTGAAAACATTGATTGAATTTTGCCTTCATAATGCCTCGTGAAAGAAAAATAATTTATTTCTGTGAAATCTGATGTAAGTTTGGTGTCTGCAGTGGTGTAGTGGTGTACACAGGTAAATATGTAAGAATTGGCCTGAGTGTTTTACACCGGAATCGTGAAAATATGCTGAGTGCAAAAGGGTTGATATGCAAATAAAGCTCAAAGCAGTTGCACATACCTAAAATTATCTTATTATTATAAAGATGTTTGTACAATCAATGTTGGGTGACCTGGTGGTCTAGGGGTAAGGTGTCAGACTTCTATGCTGCCGGCCGGGGTTCAATCCTCGGTCCCGGCAAAGATTTATCTGATTACCAAACCCTTCCTTCACTCTGACAAGACATCTTGTGAATGTGAGGAATGCCAGGTCTCCACCGTGGTTCGGATTCCACGTTAAACTGTAGGTCCTTCATTTCATCTCACAATCACCCTACCACTTCACATTAGCGTAAGAGCGTATAACCCGAACGGGTAGTAAGACGCGGTGCTAATAATAATAATACAACCAATGTTCGTTGTTGGTTTATAAACAACCCAACAAACTACAAAGCTATATACAAGGTTTGGCTATTAATTAACCGGACTGATGCTCTGAAAAATTGTATTTACAAAATTACTCAATGGACATGTAGTCCCCTCCTAGATCCCTACACCTCACCATACAAATCTTCCACTGTTGGAAGCAATGTTTCAGGTCCTTTTCTGAGAGCCTGTTCATGAGCTCTGTCGCTTCACAGCATCAACAGACATGAAACAGGCTCCTTTTAGTGCAGACTTGATCTCCGGGAACAGATAAGAGTCACACGGACTGGATAAGGAGAGTAAGGTGGATGTTCAACACCGGAATCTTGTGCCTCACCAAAAACCTCTGGATAGACCACGCTTTAAGTGCTGGTGCGTTGTCCCGAGAAGAATCCACAAGCCGTTCTTCCACATTTCAGGTCTTCTCCTCCTTATGCCTTCATGAAGGGTTGTCAAAACGTCCTTATAGTAAACCTGGTTAACAGTCGGACCTTCAGGTACCCAATCAATGTGAACAATCCCTTTGATATAGAAAAAACTATAATCATTGCTTTGAATTTTGACTTACTCATCCAATCTTTCTTTTGTCTCTATGAACTGGGACTCTTCCAATGCATGGATTGGCGCATAGTTTCAAGGTCAAACCGAAAAAACCATTATTTGTCACAAGTTATCACATTCTCTAAAAAGTTTGGATCATTTTCACTGTTATGAAGGATAGCAGCACAAATGTTTATTTGAGTTTCTTTTTGCTCAAGAGTGAGCAGTTTTGGCACCATTTTAGAGCAAACTTTTTTCAGGTGTAAATGTTCATGTAAAATTTGTAGAATAGTTTCCTTATCAATATTAACTAGGTCAGCAATTGCTCGGATACTCGGGCGTCAATTTTTTTGAATGATTTCACTCACTTTTTCAATATTAACATCTGTCTTTTATGTGTGAGGACGGCCGGGGCGTGGATCGTCTTCGGTATCTTTCCTCCCTTCCTTAAATTTTTTACACCAATTGAACACTTGAGTACAAGATAAACACTGATCACCATAAAGTTCCTTTAACAAATTGTACGTTTCTGTAGCGGATTTCTCAAATTTTACAAGAAGCTTCACGTTGACACGCTACTCACCTCTTACACTTGACATAATTCCAACAGAGCTCAGGTACACGTCCACTTAGAACAAAGTCTACAACTGAACTGTTGGTCACACGACCTTGAAATTTGGAAGGTAGAAGGATAAAATAACATAGATCAATATCTGACCCTGCTGGTTGTTGCTGAGATCTTAGATAAATGGCAAAAAATGAGTCTGGTTATTTAGTAGCCACATCTCGTGTATATATATCAGATCTTGTGAAACCATCTACTGTTATTTTAAGGACAATTAGTTCCCTTTGCATAAAGAAACCACAGAATTACCAGGTATCCTTCGTTTACCCTGAAAGGTAACCTTGTTTGATTACATTTTGGTGTGGCTTGTAGTGCCTTACAGGCGTATCAGATGAATATCATCATTAGTGTGAATGTCCTCAAGACAGTCGATTCAACCTTTCTCACTTACATACCTAACTAACAGCCAGCAGATACCAAACCTTCATGACATTTTCCCAATGTAATAAGAGTGTCAGGTGAGTTTACCTTGGTGAGATCGCCACCATGTTCAGAGGAGTGGCGAGCCAGAAGAGGCAAGACTCGCTTGCTGCAGAAACTCCTGCTCAGAGCCGTTGTGGAGTTGTAAGTCTGCAACAACAACACATTTACAACATTAGTTTAGTCAAACTTATGGGCTGGAACAGTTGTACACAATATTTATTCAGTTTTATAGGTTTGTTTGAAAAACAAATAAATGAATTGTGAATTAAGATGTAATCATAAGCAAATTGAAAAAAATAAGTCTAACCCCAAGGAAAAATTACTATAAAAAAACTAATTATTTTTTATAAAAAGCTATTTTGTTCTTAAAATGAGTAACGTGGAAATGGTATGAACTGTGAGAGGAAAAAACTTGGCTGTTGGTATCGCTTCTGTGTTGATCAATCACATGTAGAATCTATAACTTATCATTCTAATACTAATTAGCAAAGTTTCTCATCAAACAATTTATTTTCTATATTAAAACCAAACAAATTGTGAAGACATTATCATGAAAAATTGATAGTACGATGAGAGGAATTAGATTATTATAATTTTCATTTAATCACAATGCACACATTCTTTTCAAAATAAATTATGTCCTTCTTGAGGAGCAAGTGTTTCGAGTTAATTAATCCTAAATTATTTTTGGTTCATGTCAGAGTTTCATGGAACAAATAAGTCAGAAAAAACGTTCCAATAATTGCTTCATTGGAAGGAAATGGTACAAGGAAGGAAGTGGTGGCCATTCTAGAGATAAGTATTTTCCTGAGACTTAGCTATGGTTTATCCCACCTGAGCAAGCTGCAAAGCTGAGCTGAGTGAATATACTTTGGTGAGTGTCATAACAAGAGCCAATGTCATGTCAAGGGCCTGTATCTTGTCAAGAGCCAGTATCCAGACAAGAGCCAGTATCCAGACAAGAGCCAGTATCCAGACAAGAGCCAGTATCCAAACAAGAGTCAATGTCTCACTAGTGTCACAACAAGAGCCAGTATCCAGACAAGAGCCAGTATCCAGACAAGAGCCAGTATCCAAACAAGAGTCAATGTCTCACTAGTGTCACAACAAGAGCCAGTATCCAGACAAGAGCCAATGTGTCTACAAGGGCCAGTATCCAGACAAGCGCCAATGTGTCTACAAGGGCCAGTATCCAAACAAGAGCCAATGTCTCACTAGTGTCACAACAAGAGCCAGTATCCAGACAAGAGCCAATGTGTCTACAAGGGCCAGTATCCAGACAAGAGCCAATGTCTCACCAGTGTCACAACAAGAGCCAGTATCCAGACAAGAGCCAATGTGTCTACAAGGGCCAGTATCCAGACAAGAGCCAATGTATCTACAAGAGCCAGTATCCAAACAAGAGTCAATGTCTCACCAGTGTCACAACAAGAGCCAGTATCCAGACAAGAGCCAATGTGTCTACAAGAGCCAGTATCCAAACAAGAGTCAATGTCTCACCAGTGTCACAACAAGAGCCAGTATCCAGACAAGAGCCAATGTGTCTACAAGGGCCAGTATACAAACAAGAGCCAGTATCCATAAAAGAGCCAGTGTCTCTACAAGAGTCAGTATCCATAAAAGAGCCAATGTCTTTACAAGAGCCAGTATCCATACAAGAGCCAGTGTCTCTACAAGAGTCAGTATCCATAAAAGAGCCAATGTGTCTACAAGAGCCAGCATCCAAACAAGAGTCAATGTCTCACCAGTGTCACAACAAGAGCCAGTATCCAGACAAGAGCCAATGTGTCTACAAGAGCCAGTATCCAAACAAGAGTCAATGTCTCACCAGTGTCACAACAAGAGCCAGTATCCAGACAAGAGCCAATGTGTCTGCAAGGGCCAGTATCCATACAAGAGCCAGTGTCTCTACAAGAGCCAGTATCCATAAAAGAGCCAGTGTCTCTACAAGAGCCAGTGTATCTACAAGAGCCAATATCCAGACAAGAGCCAGTGTCTCTACAAGATCCAGTATCCAGACAAGAGCCGAATTTATAATAAAAATACGGATAAATATTTAATAAACAAATTTAGTCAACATAAAAACCTTTATAAAACACTCCCAAGCTGTGGAGATTCTATTACGATGATTACATAATACAATTAAGTTGAAGGTCTTGCCCAGGAATAGAATCAATAATTGATAACGTACAGGTTCAACACTAAGTATTTACACGTCTTACCTAAACCAGTGGCTAGAAACGTGTGACATGCGCTCTTACTTTCTCTTGTTCCCATGGCATTCTCTTGTTCTAACAATTTGCGACGTCAGAGGGACGGGAGGAGGGGCAACAACACAATATTATCTAGTATAAAACAGCAGATTACGACTGATGGTTTACAAACAAAGGTTTGTGTTTACTGGAGTAAACTGCGTCTAGATCCATTGAAAATGTTACTTTTTTAACTTCTCCTAGTTCGACTCTTGTTTGCGTATCATTTTGTTCGAGCCATGAAGGACTTTCGTTTACGTAAACCAAAAAGAATAATTATGTAATATTTTTGGTTAAATTATTTTTATGTTGTGTGTTAAGGCTCCTAACCTTCGTGTTATATTCTCAGCGTTTTATTATTCAAACTGACGTGCGGAAGCTCTAATGGAGTATGGCTGAGGAAGGTAGCATTTAGAGGAAATGTACTCTTATTTGCGTAGGGAGATCGAAAAACCCTTTAGTAAAGACAACACTGAGTCCACCGAGCCTAGAAACTCCCCGAGATGTGTATTGTTTGTAGACGAGCTAGCGCCTGTGTCCCCGTGTCCACCGAGCCTAGAACTCCCCGAGATGTGTATTGTTTGTAGACGAGCTAGCGCCTGTGTCCCCGTGTCCACCGAGCCTAGAACTCCCCGAGATGTGTATTGTTTGTAGACGAGCTAGCGCCTGTGTCCCCGTGTCCACCGAGCCTAGAACTCCCCGAGATGTGTATTGTTTGTAGACGAGCTAGCGCCTGTGTCCCCGTGTCCACCGAGCCTAGAACTCCCCGAGATGTGTATTGTTTGTAGACGAGCTAGCGCCTGTGTCCCCGTGTCCACCGAGCCTAGAACTCCCGAGATGTGTATTGTTTGTAGACGAGCTAGCGCCTGTGTCCCCGTGTCCACCGAGCCTAGAACTCCCCGAGATGTGTATTGTTTGTAGACGAGCTAGCGCCTGTGTCCCCGTGTCCACCGAGCCTAGAACTCCCCGAGATGTGTATTGTTTGTAGACGAGCTAGCGCCTGTGTCCCCGTGTCCACCGAGCCTAGAACTCCCCGAGATGTGTATTGTTTGTAGACGAGCTAGCGCCTGTGTCCCCGTGTCCACCGAGCCTAGAACTCCCCGAGATGTGTATTGTTTGTAGACGAGCTAGCGCCTGTGTCCCCGTGTCCACCGAGCCTAGAACTCCCCGAGATGTGTATTGTTTGTAGACGAGCTAGCGCCTGTGTCCCCGTGTCCACCGAGCCTAGAACTCCCCGAGATGTGTATTGTTTGTAGACGAGCTAGCGCCTGTGTCCCCGTGTCCACCGAGCCTAGAACTCCCCGAGATGTGTATTGTTTGTAGACGAGCTAGCGCCTGTGTCCCCGTGTCCACCGAGCCTAGAACTCCCCGAGATGTGTATTGTTTGTAGACGAGCTAGCGCCTGTGTCCCCGTGTCCACCGAGCCTAGAACTCCCCGAGATGTGTATTGTTTGTAGACGAGCTAGCGCCTGTGTCCCCGTGTCCACCGAGCCTAGAACTCCCCGAGATGTGTATTGTTTGTAGACGAGCTAGCGCCTGTGTCCCCGTGTCCACCGAGCCTAGAACTCCCCGAGATGTGTATTGTTTGTAGACGAGCTAGCGCCTGTGTCCCCGTGTCCACCGAGCCTAGAACTCCCCGAGATGTGTATTGTTTGTAGACGAGCTAGCGCCTGTGTCCCCGTGTCCACCGAGCCTAGAACTCCCCGAGATGTGTATTGTTTGTAGACGAGCTAGCGCCTGTGTCCCCGTGTCCACCGAGCCTAGAACTCCCCGAGATGTGTATTGTTTGTAGACGAGCTAGCGCCTGTGTCCCCGTGTCCACCGAGCCTAGAACTCCCCGAGATGTGTATTGTTTGTAGACGAGCTAGCGCCTGTGTCCCCGTGTCCACCGAGCCTAGAACTCCCCGAGATGTGTATTGTTTGTAGACGAGCTAGCGCCTGTGTCCCCGTGTCCACCGAGCCTAGAACTCCCCGAGATGTGTATTGTTTGTAGACGAGCTAGCGCCTGTGTCCCCGTGTCCACCGAGCCTAGAACTCCCCGAGATGTGTATTGTTTGTAGACGAGCTAGCGCCTGTGTCCCCGTGTCCACCGAGCCTAGAACTCCCCGAGATGTGTATTGTTTGTAGACGAGCTAGCGCCTGTGTCCCCGTGTCCACCGAGCCTAGAACTCCCCGAGATGTGTATTGTTTGTAGACGAGCTAGCGCCTGTGTCCCCGTGTCCACCGAGCCTAGAACTCCCCGAGATGTGTATTGTTTGTAGACGAGCTAGCGCCTGTGTCCCCGTGTCCACCGAGCCAGTTTCTTATGTCCCTGTATTAGTTTGGACCAGCGAGATATGGATCAACTATCAGGGAGTTTTGCAAACGGATAATCTTCATGTATTATTTTGTCCCATAGTAGTTCTTAAAGGTAGTTTCGTTCCATATTAGTCCTTCAGAGTAGTTTCGTTCTATAATAGTTAGGTAAGTTAGTTACGTTACCTATCAATTATTCAAGGTAGTTTCGTTCATTAGTAGTTCTCCATGGTAGTTTAATTCCATAGTAAGATGTACCTGATCGCCAAACCCTTCCTTCACCTCTGACAAGACGTGTATTAGTCACAACTTGTGATTGTGTGGAAAGACAGCCCTACGCCGTGGTTCGGATTCCACGTTAAACTGTAGGTCCCCCATTTCATCTCACAATCCCCCTACCATTACACATTAGCGTAAGTGCGTATAACCCGAACGGGTAGTAAGACGAAGTAATAATAATAATAATAATTCCAAACTAGTTATGCAAGGTAGTTTCGTTCCAGAGTAGTTATGCAAGGTAGTTTCGTTCCATTACTTTAGGGCCTTTCATGATATAAAAGCATAGTAAAATCCTCAAAGGTCAAAATCATATTAAACAATTTAATTGTCTGAATGGGCAGGTGAAAAAACAAGATTAAAAACCATATACATAATACTAAAATTTTAATACAATTGTAAAAAGATATCTCAAATGGATTATAAGTACACAGTGGGTAACACAGGTATCGTCCGTATAGAAGAGAGCCACCGCGACACACCGTCCCTGATGGACCGCAGCTTGTTATGAGCAGAGGTCGAAACCCACTTTCTCGTGTCAGGTGTGTAAGACCCCAGGCCGAACATGACACCAAAACTCAGCTCGAGAGGGAGATGGACCGCCTACTTGGCCGCCTGGTCCACCAGTTAATTTTCTGAAAGACCGGCGTGACCAGGATTTCAGCAGAAATCGAGCCGAATGTTAATAAACCAGTTTGTAAAATTAGCTTATGTATCATCTGCACGAGTGGACTCCAGGAGTACAAAGTGGACAATGCCAACAGAGCACTCATGGAATCCGTGCAGATGAGAACAGAATGGTGACACCTACGGTATATAAAACACAGATTTAAAAATGCCGTATAATTCAGCCGTAAAAACATTGGATTCACCAGGTAAACAAAATTTAAAATTGGATCCTTGCACAACAAAATCACATCTCACGGAAGCTTTTGATTTAGATCCATCCGTGTAGATGTGCTTGAATCCTGAAAGCGAGTGTAGAGGAGCTTTAAAGGTCCTCTCGTATACAAAGTTTGAGGTGGTCGCTTTAGGGAACTTGGCAAGATCAAAATGGCATTTCGGAAGGTTTATCTTCCAGAGAGGAACTTTGGCAGAACTATCCCACACATGTCCAAAACCGATAGCATCCGGAACCCAACCGGCCTTGCACTACGCCATTTGGTTTCATACAAGAAACGGTTAGGGAGATGAAACACAGGGTGGTAGGCAACATGATCTGGCAACATGTTCTGGCGTGAAATGTAGTTTCGATACGTAAGATGCCAGAAGATAGGACCGCCGGTAAGAAAGAGGGGGCTCGCCAGCGTCACCACAGAGGCTGATGAATGGACTGGTACGAAAGGCACCAGTGGCCAGTCGAATGCCAGCATGGTGGACACTATCTAGCCTCTTTAATGCCGAGGGTCTAGCTGATACATAAACAAAACTGCCGCAATCTAACTTAGATCTTAACAAAGCCCTATACAGGCGCATCAAGGTTTCTCTATCACCAACCCAAGGCCAACCTCTACCACTTTGAGCAGGTTGAGTGCTTTTATACACCTCGGTTTCAGGTCTTTGATGTGGAGGATCCAATTTAATTAAAAATAAAATAAAGGTCCCAAGAACCTTACGGTTTCTGAGACTGGTAAAACAACGTGGTTCATTAAAATACTGGGGGCTGGTTGTACTCCGTAATTTATGGAAGTGGACGACCGTCGTCTTGGCTGCAGAGAAGTAAAGGCCATTACGCGATGCCCCCGACCACAGACTGTTGACAGAGTTGTATCTGCTGTTCAGCCTTGTGGTGTCGTACACCTTCTCTAAATCAAAGAATACAGCCAAGAGTGTTTATGTAAAATGGTATCACGAAAAACCGTCTCGGACTTTGCCACTTTTATGAATAGGTATAACGGTTGCTAGCCTCCATAGTGATGGGAACTGAGATTCCCAAACACTATTGTAGAGGACCAACAGAAATGCTTGTCCGGCAGGGGGTAGCTGGCACAAAATTTCATAATGAATGTCGTCAGGACCGGAAGCTGTGCTGCCCGCTTGGGACATGGCATAGGTCAGTTCATATATATAATAAAGGAGGAGTTATAATCCTCCCCCGACTTTGACCAAAATAAATAGCATAGCACTCGATATTTCGCTTCTGCCCTGCGAACTCGTTAAGAGTCGTTCGTTCCACAGTAGTAATTCAGGGTAGTTTCGTTCCATAGTAGTTATTCGGGGTAGTTTCGTTCCATAGTAGTTCTTCAGGGTAGTTTAGTTCCATAGTAGTTCTTCAGGGTAGTTTAGTTCCATAGTAGTTCTTCAGGGTAGTTTCGTTCCATAGTAGTTATTCAAGATAGTTTTGTTCCATAGTAGTTCTTTAGGGTAGTTTCGTTCCATAGTAGTTATTCAAGGTAGTTTCGTTCCATAGTAGTTATTCAAGGTAGTTTCGATCCATAGTAGTTCTTCAGGGTAGTTTTGTTCCATAGTAGTTCTTCACCTCGATTTTCGCTGAAGCAGTTTTGAATGGGGTCAACTCGAATAATATAGTAAAATGTTTTCAGTGTTGGCAGCAAGAAAAGGTAATTTATATGACAGTTGGGATGTTGCACCCCTTGTGTTAAACGTAATACAAATAGACTCATTCTCTTGAGAAGTACACACAAATTTAAACAAGACTCAACTTTTAAAAGTTGCTAAAACCTTTTTTAAATAAGTTGTACGTCAAGTGATGACATTTGGAACTGTTATTTTTGACGAGGCTGTAATTACAATTTGAAACCAATTAAACCACTGTTGAAAGTTGAAAGAAGGTTGCAACACAAATTAAAAACAGTTGATTACCTTCAGATTATAACTTTAAGAATAAGAAATCACGATGTAATGTTTTCTTAATCTTGTGTTGTGTCGTGAAATAAATCAAAACAAAAAGAGGACGACGACTCCGATTTCCAGTTAACACTTTTTTTCCATATCTCCTCACAAAATAATATGTAGATGTAGTCTAGTAAGGCCGAGTCTGTGATGGACGAGCAGAAATCGCCAGATACATATGAGCGATATATTAAGATAACGGGCTATCAGATAACGCAGCCATCACTGTCTCGGGAGGGGTTTAATGCTGTCAATAGTACAATGACAACTGTACGAATATGTATACTATTAAGGATTAAATAGCAGAGCTATTATATTTGTCCAACATGCACACGCGCGCGCGCGCGCACACACACACACACACACACACACAGCGATTACGAAGGTATGGATCCAATGGAAATCACAGGCATGACTAACCAGACCAAAAGTACAGTTCCCCAGTATCGAAACTGGAACCTCTATATCAGTAGGCAAGGGGCGCTTACCACTAAACCCGTTGCCATACCGGGAAATTAACCTGGGACCCTAAGATCGGGCAAACCCGAGGCCGTGCTGGGTATCGTGCTAATAACGATTTAATTGATTTGTTAATTTTATTTTAAATAAACTATACATAGATCAGTTCATCTTACAATAATTAATCAATATGCATCGTCTTTTATTGAAATTATGTTAATAATGATTTAAGGACAAATTACGTTATTTTAATCCCGGAAACGCGAGTTTTCAAATAACGGACTTAAAGGTCCTTAGAGGTCTGTCGTAGCGTCATAGACTATGACAGGCCCCGCCGTGCCGGGAGTCACTTGTTATGGGATTTGAACTAATTTCACAATTTCCTAACTAGGATAGATGATTGTGAAGTGAAGTGCAAGGACGTCGCCAAGGTGTTTGCATTATTATACTACTATAAGCCACATGGCTGACTGACAATGTTTGCCCACTTACACTTGAAATTTGGCAAACTTATAGCTTCTAGCCTATAACCGACGGGAAAATTCCAAAAAGTAAAAATTTTCATTTTTAACTCACAAAAATAATTCAAAATGGCAGAGCAACTTTTAAGTCGGTGCGGACCTTTCTTTGGAGGTTTCTTGTGGCTAAACGGTAAGACCTATCAAAAAACTGCTCTGGAATTACATTAGTTTACATCCACTTGTAAAGAAAACGCAATGGAGGTTTGGGGGCGGAGCCCCCAACCAGAAAAGCGAGTTCTATTATAAGCGTACAGTTGTGATTTATCTTTTGTTCATGTATGTGCTGGCGGGTTATAAACCTCATCCTTCCTGACCATTACCTTATAGAGGGAGATGTCAAGGAGCTCCCTACTGCCCAACCCCACTAATTGAGGGAGAGACTGGGGTAAATATGCCTTAAATTAATGAAAACTGTTATTGAGGTGGTGTGGGGCCTAAATATGTCTCAATTTTTTTTAAGTTGATTAAATTAGCGAATTAATCGCCTTTGACGGGTTATAAGCCTAGTCCTTCCTGACCACCCACCCTAAAGGTAGATATCGAAGGGGCCCCTACCACCCAAACACACTAAATGAGGGGGGAGGTGGGGATAAATATTTCTTAAATTAGCTAAATATTAGGATTTAAAAATATTGTAGATTGATTAAAAACTACGAAATAATTCAATTAAAAATATCTTGCGTCGTGCATTTATAAAGATAAAAATAATGTAAAATTGATTAAATTAGCGAATCAATAGACGTTTTTTAAATAATTAACTAAAAAATTATGAAATAACTAATGTAATTAAAATTTTTTTTGCCCTGGTAACAAGTGGACCAGAAAAACAAATTAAGTAACTATCCTGAGGTATTAAGAAATTTAAAAATTACGAAATAGTTTTTTTTTAACTTGCGGCACGGCATGTTTCAGAGATATATTTACAGTGTGGCGAGGGGTCCTTCAAACTACTTCCGAATATTCGTATTATTTAATGAATGACAGAACTAATATACAAAGCATTGCCACTACTTGTAAGTGTATTATGTTCTTTCAACTTGCTGTCGCCACTGTTTGCTCTCCATCACAAAAGGGTACGAAAATTGCCGTCGTTTTGTTCAGGTTTTTCCAATATAATACAACCCGAATCATTATGCCCCCTTAATGGAAGTTGCTGCCTACCACACACATCCTTTTTCCATTAGTTATTTACTTGGAAAATAGCACTGTCCTGTTTCTACTCAACAATGGCGCGCATTAAGGATGGACTTTTTATAGTATAGTTAGTTTTTTCATGGTTTCGAAAGATTTATTAGGCATCCTTTAATTTCCTACAAGGCCTAGAGACGAGCTGCCCCAATGCCTCATGGGAACCTTTTCCGACACATTATAAATATAAAAAGAGTACACAGTACCTACACAAGGCACCCTCTTTAATTTACGAGTAATAAAGTCAATTAAACATGTCTAACCATTTCAGTTGAAATGTGCCTTTGAAATGGCCAGTCTTCTGTAGGAA
This sequence comes from Timema cristinae, assembly GCA_039000515.1. Taxonomy (NCBI): domain Eukaryota; kingdom Metazoa; phylum Arthropoda; class Insecta; order Phasmatodea; family Timematidae; genus Timema; species Timema cristinae. Next base: position 21,752 of record JBCFYV010005357.1, read on the forward strand.
AGTTCAGGGTTCCTACAGTATTTGTAAAAAAATTCTCCCCGACTATTTTCCCAAGTTCCCTGACCAATTTCTCATAAAATTTCTACTATAGCTTTACGTTACTATACATTTGAAAATATTAATTTAAATACATTTATTTCGGCCTCCTCCTCCCCTACAGCCGACCTAGCCTCACCTCTCATGGAAGAATAAGAAAGCAGACGTCTTGCCAATCAGTTCAGGGAAAATGATGGGAAAATAATTAAATATGTCTAACCCCATTAAAAAGTTGTAACAAACTTGATTCACTTTGGTATCATTAGCAGAAATACGTACTAAATAACAAGCCACTAAGAACATACTAAAAAGTTTGGTATCATTACAGTCTTATTTTACATAAACTGTACATATCCTGAACTGAATAGCTCACAACAGGAGGAACTGTGTTTGTTTTCATATTATTCAAGTCTCAAGGGAATTTTCTTTTTATTAAAATTATCAAAAGTCATACAATAAGATGCTATATTTAATAAAGTGAAGCTTGTTTCTTCTTCAATTCTTGCAACTCCACTTCTATTTCTTCTCGTTTCTCTTCAGTTGCCATCATTAATTTTTTTTTTCCCCTTCTAAATCTTTAACTTGAGTATCTAATTTCCTCTTTTCTGCCTTCTTCTTGTCTTCTTCACCTCCAAATATTCATTATAGCGTTTCAGAGCACCTCTCACATAATCCAACATCTTTTTGCTAATTTGTTTGTTTTTAATCCCTCCTGCTTCTTGTATCTCATCATGAATGTGACGCTGTGCAGTGACTGTTTTTTCATGCATATTTTCAACCAGCAAAGATTTATTGACTGAAAAAATCCCTTCAACAGTTGCATTCCCATGCGACAAGACAAGGCAAATCTTTATTACTTCCCAAAGATGTTTGTAGTTTGCATCTCCTATTAGAAATCTACAATAAATAGTGTCCAGTCCTACTTCATCACTAAACTGATCACAAGGACGAAATATTTCTTGAAGCTGAGATTTTTTGAGGTTGCAAAAATGCAAGTATTCTTTCTTGGCATTTTCCGCCAGAACATCATTTATGCTGTTGGCATGGTTGAAAAGAAAAGAAAATCTATTTTGGCCCAGTTGAGGTGAATGTTGAATAACACAAGGATCCAATGAAGACAAACCTCTCACAGCTTTCTGTTTTAAGGGACTTCTTTCTTGTAGTTTTGCAACCATGGTGGTTAACATACTGCGGCACTCGTGTATACATTCTAGTTTTTGTCTTTCTGTTACTGTGATTGCATTTTCTCCTGACAAAAGTTTTGTTGCAAATCCTACATCAATATTTTTGCTAAGGATCAAATTTTCTGATTTTTTCTTTGTGTGTGTCGATAGACAGTAACTTTGGACCCGTGCACTTCATAAGATCAGGTTTCACGCAACGATTCATACAGTATCTTGGAAATTTCTCTACAGCTTCAAAAAGATATGGAGTCATTGGTTTTGATCTCTAGAACTGTTGCAGGAAGGACTGACATTCATCTGCAATTGTCTTGCAGAAAGCTAGTTTACACTTTAGGAATGGATCACACGCTTCTCTTTTCAGTGTCTCTACAGGTTTTGTTTTAGGAAGTTTTCTTCTTTGAGAAACTTAACAACATGGTCTCAAATTTGTAATGCCCTTTGAAAGCACTTTGCATTCTCTAACCACCGCACACCACAGAACTTCAATGGAAAAGATGCACATCCTGTCAACTGGGTAAACAATGCTCGACGAGCTGGAGAGTCAGTGAACAGGTAGTACATGTGACGCAATAAGCTACTTATATCTCAATCAACAGACTCCACTCCTGTTCTCAAGGAACCATGAACAACATGAAGCCCACATATTCCCAGCTTTAGCAAACTACATACTTCATTGTCTGTGACAGATTTAATGTGTTCCTGAAGAAGTGTTATAAACGTTAAATTGACATTTGGGCCATCCATTGACACTTGTATCAACTTAGAGAGTGGAAGAGGAGAAATAACATCCAGAAAATGCTTCAGTAATTCTTCAGCGGTGCTCCTATCGAAAAACACACTGTTTAAGTAACGACTGATGACTTTATGATTTTCCTTGTTTCAGAATCTTATTACAATGTCCATTTGTCCTCTTTGAATAACTTTATTCAACGCTTCATCAAAACAAATTACAAAGTTGTTACATGATTTTAGGTGGTCCAGTAAATTGTTATGAAAGAATGGAGCCAAGCCATGCACAATGAAGTATGCAGCCTTGTCTCCACCAGGGGTAAAGGCATTGGCAATGGAACACTCGGGAAACATCAACTGAAAAATTGTACTTAAATTATTGCAGGAATTGAAAGACTTTTTTTGTAAACAACTTGCATAGCCCAAGTTACTTCCGCCTTAGTTATATCATCTTTTATAACAAAAGTGTTATGGTTTCTTCGAGGCACTACACTATTTTCACTTTTGGCAACAGCTTCCTTCTGCAGCTTTACGATTTCCGATGAAACAGAAAAACTCTTCGAGTAACCAGCCGAATCACCACTAGGTAGAATGTCTTTGAGTGCCAGAGATTCTGTTGAAACAGGGGAGCTCGATGAACCTGAATCAATTGAATTTTTTGGGAAAAAAGTCAACAAAGAGCGTTGATTTGTCAAAGTTTCAAGAGTTTTGATATGAGTTGGTCCTTTTGCACGGGAAGCTAATGCTTGCTTTCCCATATTACTTAGGTTTATATTTTTTGCACACTTTACAAAATGCCTGCAACTTATTACTTTCAACGCCACTGATCCAGTATGAGAATTCAGGAAAATGGTCTGGGCTTAGCCAGAGTTGGTTAAAAACTGTTTTTCTTAGAGACATTGCTGGTGTAGCCGAATCAGTCTTAATTTACTGTATCCAACTATAACGAAGCCAAACCTTGAACAAGAACCAAAACAATGGATCACTAAAGTTAAAATAATTGTCATGTGCAGGCCAGGAGATTTCTGCGTTCACCTTCTGAAATAAAATGCTACCAAAGCTTGTGTTACAGCAAAAGTGCCCCTCAACTTTCTTCATTAGGGCAGTGGCTTATGACGCAGTAAATACGAAAATATTTTCGTTGTTTTTTTCTAAGTGTGACATGAATTGTCATTTCCTTGACTTGCCCTTACTTTTTAAAGCTTCCCTGACTTTCCAGACCGTAGGAACCTTGAAGTTCTATATGATCCTGTGTCATTATTACCGCGAGTAGAAGGAAGAGACTGTACCTGAGCTTGTTCTTGTTTGTTGCGTCTGTGACGAACTAGGTTCTTGATTTTTTTTAAATTACAAATCACATTGGGATTGAGTTTCACCATCACAAGTTTTAGGTTTCTTGTAGAAGTGAAGTAATGTGTGTTGCCCGCCTGTCTTCATTGTTTTAGCAAAATACACACTTCGCCATAACGTCATTAGCTACCGTCGGCTGTCACCACGTCACGTAGAGATGGGCACAATCGAGTAACTCGAGTGTTGTGTGTAATCGGGAGTACTAGATTCTTCCAGGATTATTCGAGTAACTTTACTAGGACCTTGTTATTATTTTATTTTCTCTTTTCTTACCAGCTAAGTAACAATCGACCTTATTAGCTAGATTGTTTACCATGCTATTTCCATTTAAAAGGCATATTCCCTTAGAGCTCATTTTTCATCAATATTTTCTGCTGATATGCAAAATGACCCTTTATGGTTTAAATGTTGCTCATGCATTCTCAATACAAAATACTCGCAGATGTAAGGTACACAATCGAAAAGCATGCTAACTAAGCGTAACACATTTTCGAATCTTTTTAAAAGTACTAGATGAAAGTTACTCGATTCTTTTTACTAGCCACCTCGGCAGTCTTATTTCCACAATGGCAAATAACGGAATTAATTACTGTCTTTATTAATTATTTTATCGATTATAATTTCTCCTTAGTAAAATATGAGTATTTGTGAATTGAAATTTATTAGAGTAAGTTAAAAAATAGAAAAAAAACGGTTTTCACCTTTTAAAAGGTACAATTATTATCAATTCCTTGAACATGAGTATCTAAAAAAGTTTATTTTATTAGAAAGCGCCAAAACTTTGTGTGTGTGTGAGAGAGAGAGAGAGAGAGAGAGAGAGAAAGAGAGAGAGACACTTCTTAAAACGCATACTTTCATATTACTGTACATGCAACGTGAAACCTGAAAATAAGGGATAGAGGTCATTGTCTGTGTCGACTGACTACTACAGCAAGAGATTATTGCCACGGGACGATTCGCTAAAAGTTACGCGAGTAATTTTAGTCGATTCTTTTTAAAGAGAATTACTCGATTGTGCCCATCACTAACGTCACGCACTCGGTAAACAGAACATAACACACTCAACAACAGAGTGATGCGAGTTTACAACATAAAAATGTCAAGTTACTGTGCAGCAAAATCAGGTGAGAAGAGACCAGCGATAATGGCGAAGGGTGGGGGAAGGGCTGTTGCTGTTGACATGCGCGCGCGCAAGAAGTGGGGTGGCGACATGGCACAATATACATAGTGGGTATAGACATACAGAGGGAAAAATATGTTTTTGGGGAAAAATATTTATTTCTAGATGCTAATTATCTTCTTTTTTTTTTTTCGTAAGACAGATATTGGGGGGAGGGAGGGGGTCTGTAGCCCATCAGCCCCCATGAATACGCCCCTGTATCAAAGTGATGGTAGTTTTGTTCGCGCCTACTTTTGGTAACAGTTCTACACACCTGTGATGAGTACAGCCACGCGTAAGTTAGGAGCAGACGGAACGAGCGAGCTGTTCACTCTGAGGCGACGCGAACAACTTTTTAATCCTTTCAGTTCTCTTTATAAAGAGGGCGGAGGCAAACTTTGTTTTTGGTGATATCATGGCGTCACCGGTAATTCAGTAGGACGCGAAAGTATCAAGTTAGACCATGCAACCCCCGAATCAGGTTATTTGTAATTAACAGAATACTTTAAATTGCTTTTTTTTTTTTTTTAAGAATAATGCTTATTTTAATTATTAAAAATAACTGAAGTTTAAAATTTGCTTTAGGTCCCCTAAATTATTAATTTTAACTTTCAATATACACTCCTTTTTGTTATCACAAATATACTGTCTGGAGGAAAAAAAGTTGCAAGTCTTTAGCTTAAACCTAATTAAAAAATCGCGCACATTTTTTCTACTTCAGTTCAAAACCTGGCATTCTCTCTCACTCCCACTCGAGATATGGGACATAAAAAGCAGTTATTTTCTACCAGCGACAAAAACGCCAAAAAGTAAGAAAGTACAGAAAGAACTAGTTATAACAGGCGACCCGAACTCCGGCCTCCAGCCATCAAAGAGAGAAGCAGGATCTATACCACCAAACCTCAGACATAACTTTGTACTAAGGCTCCTTTTATACCTGCGAAACTTGCCGTGCCAAACAGAGGTCGGGGTTGTCAGTATCTTCTGGCACTCGTGTAGCTTTCCTCCGAGTGAAAGAAATTCGTAAAATACGGCGAAGCATGTCTGTACATAAAATACACATTGTGTTATTGCATCTATGAGGAACTTAGGAATTATGAGAAAATTTTCAATTCAATAACTTTAGGATGTCAATTATATAAAGTTTTAATAATAAAAGAGCAAGCATGACTCGATGTATGGATGTTGTTGAAGCGAAGGGAGGATACAAAGATAAGGAAGTCTGTAAAAAGTTAGAAGTTTGATAAGTACGGAGTTATATTCCCAGTTTCTTGCTAACTTGTAAGGGAACAGCGTGATAAGAAGACTGACAATAAGGATCAGTATTTACAACGAGACCTTACCCGGTCAGTCTTCGTATAATTATTTGTGTCAGTCTCATCTCCTGTATGAACCGTGCAACAACATGGATGGTAATAAAAAGGCGTGTGCAGTGATATTAGCATTGGTTGCTTTCTTCAGCAACACATTGATTGTCTTTCTTACATCCTCCCGTTTTGCATCTGGTTATATATATAAGTTTATCCATGGCCGAATTCTTTTTTGTCCTTATTCATAAACATTGCGCTCGAGGTGTCACACAATTCTCGCATGGTTTCATAGAATTCTATTAAATCTCTTAAAACCTTCACATACATCTGCGATAAAGACTGGACACTCACTTCTGCTGGTTCTGCGTCCATGTTTGCTACGGAGACTGAAGGAAATAGTGTCGAGCGTGGGCACACGGTCAGTACTATTTTCAGTCTCTACCACCACCTGCAATATTGATGTGAACAGAAAATTCGGATCACATCAATATTTTTGTAAGTCCATCCATCCGTCCATCAGTATTGCCCTTACACGATCAGTCAGACTGTCAGTATTAATTATCACTTCATTAATACTGACATCCTGACTGATCGTGTAGGGCCCTATATGAAAGATGTGGAGGCACGTGTGTGTTTTAAGAACCGTTTTGTAAGTTACAAGTAACAGTTCAAATAAAGTGGCATAATACTAACCCTCCAACCTGTTGTACTCTATCTCCCACGCACATGAACATGACCTCCTCTCTCAAACACACTACTTCAGACTGAACGCAGGTGTGATTCGACTCTCTGAACAAGAGGAAAGCCACGCCTAGGGGGAAAAAACGAAGGTGGCTCGGCGCGCCTAGTTATTATCTCCTCCGCCTGGACTGTTCTATCACATTCTTCTAGTTCCTAGGGTGCCCAAGAGATTTCCATGCGCTGTTCGATCTCATCCCTTCCACTCCCCTTTCTTTCTCCTACTCTATGTGGGCATATTGTTTGTATGCACGATCGATACTTATTGTATCACCGGCTTAGCACGAGGTGAGAGCTGAAATGTAAGTTAGGACTTAACTTCAATTATTCAAAATTCCTCTCGGCTAAATCTTGGGATCCTTTCTAAACTATTTATTTGGGCTTACAATTTAAATATGTATTATGGGACCAGAATTTATATTTTGTATTAGCGTGGTTAATAGGCAGCCATGTTTTATTTAGAACTTTGTCTATGGGAGATTTTAAGTTTATCTTCGATGTTAACATAACTTCTGTTTCGCCGCTTGGCGGCTAGCGTTAGATTGGACTCTCACTTAAGGTTATGGCCATCTTTCTGGTAATTAGTTTGCGTATTTCGCCAAGTAATAATTGTCTGGGTAGTATTTAGTTTTATAAGTTAATACTTACATTTTGTTGTAATCGGAGAGCAGAGCACTTACATTATTAAGATGGTGCGTTATAACTTTATAACTCAAAGATTTGCATGTTGTTGTAATGAGAAAGCAGGGTGCTTCAACTATTAGTACGGTGCGTTATAACTTGATAACTCTAAGGTTTATTTGTTATTGTAATGAGAAAGCAGAGCGTTTAAGATATTAGTATGCAACTTGATAACTTTTGTTACTTGAAATTTAACTTTGTTGTTTTAAAGGGGACCAGCCTTAGGTGATAAGGATAGTACTTAATTTTGATTACTTCAGTGTAGCGTTTTGTTGTTATGAGAAAAGCTGGGCATTTACATATTCACTGTTGTATTCTCTAACTTTAATGCTTCCCAGTATAATTTGTTGTCGTGAGGCATTTTCTAAATCTTGCCATGATTTCTCCTGCCTACTATGTGTCATTGTGCGTATTATTGCTACTAAAGGGCAGAGCTCTTATTAATAGATTATGCCTTGTTTTTGTATAATACTTATATTGTAGTCACAAGATGGCACAGTCGTTAAAAGTTTAATAGTTTATGACGTTATCTTTGTGTACTGTTGGTTATAAACTGACCAGTTTCTATCTACCTTGAAGCTTTTGGTAGTGGCAAGTAGCGAAGTCTGGCTGACAAAGTTTAAATTAAAGAGCAGTACTTCTGGAGTAGGTGGCGATCTGGATGGAAATTAGTGGAACTAAAGTTTTTAATCATCTTTTCTAAATGATTAATTCAATCTATGCTAAATAATTAAATCTCTTTGTACCTTCTTTTATGTATTTAATTTTACCTTAGTGCTTTATATGTACCTTGGGTTCCTTTTGCGTATATTTGTTTTCTAAGTATTTTTAAGTCAAGTCTTCAACTATAATGCCATTGGTCCTTTTTTTTATCTTGCGGACTTGTCGCTGATTGGCCTCACCAAAATCACGATTTCCTGTTCAGGAAGATGACGCCGTTGACTCTTTCACTCGCTCTTTGGATTCAATTGACGTGAGACATTAAATTTTTGTTTCTTCTTTTTTTTAAACTTGGTTGGTGAATTAATTCAAATTCAAAATGTAGTCTTTTTCCTTTTGTTATGGTATTATGAGGTAAAGTTACCGTGTAGTTATCTTTATGATTTTGACCTTTTAGGTTTTATTATTTTGTATCTTTTTTGTATAATGATATAACGCTAAATGTGTCGACCATGAGACCTGGTTTTTTATGTTGCTATTTTGTATCGGTCGGCATCCTATATACCACGCGTTTGAAACTATAATAACACAGAGGATTAGGTATTATGGTTGAAGGCTATTTTCTTTATCTTTATTAATATTATTTTTGGTTATCTGGTTCTACTAGATACATCTTTTATGATGTAAACCTTTTTTGACAAATTGTTAAAGTTGTAAATGTAAACTTTTCTATCTTACTTTAAATTAACAGTATTAAAGTCCTTAATAATTTTTTTTAATTTGTAATAAATTCTAAAGCCCCTTTTTTGTAAATGGATTTTGATTTAAAGATCCCTGTGGGAAACCCACGTGTTTTGTGTAACCCTCTAAACCTACCTTTTGTTTTGTTAATTAGTGTCTTACTTACGCTCTCTTTCAGTCTTGGCTAAGTTAGGTAAGGAGGGCCTTTAAATTTAAACTTTTCACTAAGCTCAATAAGTGTCACAGGTTACCTTTTAAAGAGGTTATCAGTACACAAATGGTGCCGAAACCCGGGATATAATCTACATAAATAAGTATGTTTCTGTAAATCCAAAACGGTTTTTGTTGTTGTTGTAAAGCCATTTGCTAGTCTCTTATCTAATGACCTTTTTATTTTGTTATATCACAACCTCTATACTCTGGAAATGGAAGTACCAACAACTGTGACTGACCTCATCTCGGGCGTGACCAAAGTAGCTAGTATGCCCCATGGGAACTTTCCTCTGATTGGCTGCTATAAATAGCCTCCTTCCCCCACCAATTTTGACCTGCTTTCCACATCTTTACCGTTATTCCCCCACCCCTTACCTACTCCCCCCTCCCCCTCGACTACCAACCCTGGACATGTTGGTTCTTGATGATTATTA
>JBCFYV010005358.1:0-15778 GCA_039000515.1 Timema cristinae
CCCAAAGGGCCCCTTTCTTCTTTAAAAATTTTAAGGCAGAAGATACGGGGTTTTTAAAACTGATACCCCTAAAAGAACCGGGAAATTTTTTCCACACCCACATAGACTCCCCCTTAAAATTTAAAAAAAAGAATATGGGGGTGCAGGGGAAAAAAACTCCTGGATAGCTAAATGGAAAAAAAATTGGGGCTTACTAACCAAAAAATTCCCGGGGGTTGGGATTCCCTGAAGGGGTGTCTTTTTTTTAAAAATTTTCCCCAGAACAATAAATAACATTTCCCCCTATACTAACCAAAAAAGGGAATTTTTTTCCTTTAAACCCCAAAACCAATTTTTTAGAAACATATCAAAATTTAAACCTTTGGGGGTTTGGGGGGAAAAAAAGTGACCCCCGGGGGAAAAAAAATGCCCGGGGGTTTGGACCCACCAGGGCCCAACAAATTTTTTCTTGAAAAAATAAACAAACCCCGAAAAAATCTTCCAAAAAGGGGGAAAAAAAAAACCCGGGGGGTTTTCCAAAAATTTGATTATGGCATGTAAAAAAACCCTAAAAGGGTATGAAAAAAAAAACCTTTTTTACCAAAAAAAATTGCTCATAAAAAATTTTCCCGGTGCTGATGTAATTTTTTGGGTTTTAAAAAATTTCCCATTTTAAAATACCCAAAAAAATAATAAAAAAAAATAACAAAAAATTTTGTCAATATATGACCCCGGGGAAAAACATCCCACATCCAAAAAAACGCCACTGAGGGGGACTTAAAAAAATATATTTTTTTTAATTTTTGCCCCTTTTTCAACGCCCGTCTTTTAAAATTTTAAAAACCCCACAAGTATAGATTTTAAAAAATCACTACCAACCTCAGTATGTTTTAAACATTTAGCTTTCTCCCCAAAAAATGTGAATAATTCAAACTGTTTTTCACTCTAAAACGTGGAGCAATTTTTTAAACCCCCGCCCTTTTGGTTTTTTAAAAATTTTTGACCCAAGGGGCCGCAATGTCTTCCCGCTGCTCTTTTTTTAAAACCCCAAAACTTCTTTGGGGAAAAAAAAAAATTGGGGGGCCGAATTTAAAAATTAAAAAATTTTGTGATTTTCCCCTTTCCCGACCGGCAGACACCCCGGGGGGCAAAAAGGGGGAAAATTTTCCCTTTCGTCCGCGCAACCCTTTTTATTCCCATCCCCTGGGGGGGGTTTTCCCCCCCAAAACCGGGGGTTTACTGGGGAACCCAAAAGGGGGGGTTTTTATTTAAAAATTTTTTGTCAGGAATAGCTTGTCGAAAGCAGAACACCAAAAAAAATAGCAGGCAAATTATTTCCCCCCCTTAGGACATCAGCTAAAAAGTTTTTGGTCAACCAATTTAATTCGCAAATTTTCCCTTTTCCCCCTTCCCCCCTAGATCCGATTTTTTTCAACCAAATTTGTTTACGGGGGGTCAAGATATGTGCCGTGGGATTGGGGGAAAGTCAACAAAGAACCAAGAAAAATTAATTGAGGAATAAAAAAAAATCTTTTGAAACCCCAATGATCAACATTGTTTTTAAAAAATATCACAACTATTATAGTTTTAGCTACTGAACAAAGAAAGGCCTAAAAAAAATTCTAACGGAAGTTTAAGGATAAGAATAGGGAAAAACCATTAGGAAAAGAAGAGGGTACGGAAGAAGTAAAAATAGGACAAAAAATGAAATGATGAAAAAAGCCAGATGTACCAAGGCACGAGTAAAATTAATGGGGGGCCTTTGAAGGGGGGAATGAACTATAAAAATCCCAGAGTATTTTTCCCCGAATGCACGGGCCACTTGGGGCATCCCAGACCCCGGTGGAAAAAAGACTTTCCCAAGGGTCGAAGGAACTAGGGGTGGAAGTGGGAAACAAGTGGCGCAAGGTGGAAAAAGATGGAAGGGGTTTGTGAGGGGACTATCCCAAGGCCTTTGATCGCGAAAAATAAAAGAAAAAATTTTTTCAAAAAAAATTTTATGGGCTGGGTTTTTTTTTTGACAAAATTTAAATTCTTAAGAATCAAAGGGTGTTCTTAAACGTTTTTAGCAACTTGTTCATCCCGGCCGGGGTTGTTGGATGGGTTTTTGAAAATCTCTGCTTTAAAAAAGTAGAATAAATATCGCTCATTTTTTTTTTGGGTAATTTTTCCCCATATTTTTGGGGGATGTCGACTATCTGATTTTTTTTTAAAGGATTATGTTAGTTACTATTTTTTTTTTTTTGCAGTAAAGGCTAAGTCTGTTAGGCTTATAGTTAAATTTTTAAAAACCCCTTTAAATTCAGAAACCCTTTAAAAGGTATTTTGTAAATTTTGGGAAAGGGAAAGGGGATTGTTTTTATTTTTTTTTCTGAAATCAAACTTAAAATAGTCCAACCTTTTTTAATTTTCATAAAGACCAATTTTTTAAATTTAAAAAATTTTTATCAGTAAACCTTAAGAAATTGAAACCCAAAAAAAAAAGTCTACAGTTTAATTTGAGGAGTTGATATAAAAAAAATATACTTTCTTATTATGTATGGGTATATGGAAAAGGGAGGGGATTTTTTTCGCTTGGGCTTTTCCCTTTTATCCAAATTTATTTCCAAATTTCCCTTCGGGTTTTAGAAAAAGTTTTGCAATCCGTCATCTAAAAATTTAAACACTTACATTTTTTAAATGAAAGATTTTTTGATCCAAAAATGCCCATTACCCCCCACGTACCCTAAACCCTAAAATTTGCTGACCCCCCTCAAAGTCCTTAATTTTGAATTTTTTTTCCTTTAAACTCATTTTTTTTTTTGTTCTTTTATTTTATTTTTTTTCATTACAAAAAGTAAAAAAAAAAACGCCCGTCAACAAAAAATTTGAAAATTTTTCCAAATGTGTTTGCCACTGACATGAAAAAGGGCCTGTTTCACTTTTCAAAACCTCTTAACATTCATTTTCATCTAAACATCATGATTTTTTTTTTTCCTTGGGGTTTCCTTGGACCCATAAACCCCTTTTGCTTTAAAAGACATGCCTTTCTTTTCTTGCCCTTTAACCACAAAATTCACGGGTTTTGTTCTATAAAAACCAAATTTTTTTAATTCAACACTGAAAAAAGCAGTCACAACACCCAAAATTTGATAAATATTTTATATCCAGCTCACAACCCAAAACAACAAAACTCAAACTGTAAATTTCTCACAACAAAATAAAAATTTTTGGGGGAGTAATCCACATAATATCCTTTTAATGAAACCCCTTGAAACTAAAGTCTTTAGCGGGAGGCCCCCTTTCATTTAAATCATTTTTTTAAATTTTAATACCCATTTTTTTTTTTGTTTCCCCTTTTTTATCCTTCGGTAAATATATCAAGACCCTCCGACATCATTTTTTTTTAAAATAAATATTCGTCATTTTTCTGTAAACAAATGACCCAAAACGCCATTCACTCACAAATTATTAAAATCACAAAATTTAAAAATCACATTTCGGCCCAAAAGCCTAAATATAAATATAATAACTTCTTAGGGTAAAAACTGATTAATAGAAAGAACATTGTAACAAACTTTTTTCTTTTACAGGGATGCAGGGAAAATTACAACTTTAATGTCAAAAAAATAAAATAAAACTGTTGTAAAAAAATTGGATACATATATACCAAAAAATTTCCTCAGGGAGCAAACACAAGGGGCACTAAGAGCAACACTTTTGGAAATTACACTCTAAAAATAAAAAATACATTTTTTTTTGGCCAAAATTTTTTTAAATTTTATTTTATTTTTTTTGGGCCTGTAAAAAAAGGTTTCTTCTTTGTGAATAAAAAATTTCATTACATTTTATTTTATTTTTTTTTGCCTGAAAAAAAGGTTCCCGGGCCCAAAACCCCCCCCCGGGCCCCTTTTTTTCTTCTTTGGAATAAAAAAATTTACATTATCCCCTTATTTTTTTTTGGTTGCCTGTAAGAAAATTTTTCTTCTTTGTGAATAAAAAATTTCATTATCACTTATTTTTTTTGGTTGAAATGTAAAAAAATTTTTTCCCTTCTTTGTAAAAACAAGATAGTTTTCACTTATTTATTTTATTTTATTTTATAACTTTTTTTAAAGGGTTTTAATTTTTAAATTTAAAATGAACCCTATCCCTAGTTTTTTTTAATTTTTTATTTGCATTTTTCTTTCAATTTTATTATTATTTTATTATTATTATTACTAACAAACTACTACTACTAAAATTTTCCCAACCCAAATTGATCACTTAAATTTTAAATTTATTTTTTTATTGTTTTTTTTATTGTCCTTATAAATTTTTTTTCCTTTTAAAAATAAAATTTTTATCTTTAGTCTGAAGAGGTGGCTTTTAAAGTTATTCCTCTCGAGATGACGTCAGGCACCCCGGCGCCGTCTGAACTTCCCAAACAAGGGGTGTCCGATCCTACCGCCCCCCCGACTATTAAACGACGTCCGGTAATTTGGGAAAAGCAAAAATTCTTTTCCCCCTAACCCTAATAAAAAAAAACCAACCCCTTTGCAAGTGGGGGTTATTTGCTTGTTTTAAATCGCTAAAAATTACGAGTCACCCCACCTTCCACTGATGAAAAACAATGGTCACTCTGTTTTGAGAGGCTTTCTTTAACGTTTTCGTAAATTATTGTTTTCGTTTTCGGGGAAATTTTCAAATCCCAAAAAAGGGATTTGGGGTTTTAAAACATCTCTATTTTTAATACTTTTTTGGATAGGGGTTTAAAATTTCATATTGATAACTTTTAAGGAAATATATTTTTAAATTTTTAATTTTTTGAATTTTTGAAGGTCATTGTTTTTTTCAAGGTTTTTGAAATGAATGAAAAAAGCCCTTTTTAAAAACATAAATTTTTTAAACAGAAAATTTTATTTGGAGTAATTTCAAACACTAATAATTTAAACCTCGACTTACCCTTGGAAACCCCCCCCAAATTTTCATTTAAACTATTGCAACAAATAAATTTTCGGGTCTCTTTAAATGAGCAACCCAAAAATTTTTTCCTGCGATTTTAATCCCAGTTTAAAAAAATTTTTCACTTAGCATGTTTTTTTCTAAAAAATTCTAATTTTTTAAAACTTCTTTATAATTCCACCTCGAAACCTCTCATAATCCCCTCCAAAACACTTTTTTTAAAAAATTTTATTTTTATGATAAAGCAGTTAGAGTATCGTTTTCCCCCAAATTTTAAAAAAACCCCCGAAAGGGACATAAAGGCAACCCAGGGTTTGACTATCTCCTAGGTGACGGCGATCCTTTCCTTTAGGTCATTTTTTTTTTAATTTCCAAAAAACATTAACAAATTTTTTTTTTAAATTTTTTTTTAAAACTTTAAAGCACTTCGCTTGTTATTATCTACAGTCATTTATTAGAAAAATTGTGTAGATTTTTAAAATTTTTTTATTTTAATTATTGAAACATTTTTAAAATCCCCTTTGGTTTTAAGTTGTTTAAAAAATTTAAAATTATTAAATTGTACAAACACATTAAACGCAGGGCATCAAACTGCAATCTCTCGGCCCGTTTTAACTGTTTCCCTAAAAAAATTTTTTTAATAGTAAAATTTATTCAACATAGATTTTAGTTTTCGTGCGGCCGAATTAAAAAATGTAGATCTCAAAAATTTGCATGCCCTGTACCTCCCTTTAGATTTTAGACAAAAACTTTTTAGTAAAATTTCTTAAAAAGTTATGATCATCCTTTAGGTTAAATCATGACTTTGATTAAATATAAAAAAAAAAAAAGGGAAATTTTAAAAGAAAATGATTTTTTTAAATATTTTAAATTTTTTTCCCAAAAATGTTTTTAAAAATTTCACTAAAAATTTTGGAAATTTTGGGAGTACTTTTTTGATAAAATGAGATTGAAATTTTTGGGTGTTGTTTTTTTAAAACTATAGAAATTTTGTTTTTAAACTTTTTTTTTTCGAAAAAAAAATTTTTTTTTAGTAGTTTTAAAACTTTTTTTCAAAATGTAAATTTGGGAAGAGTGTTTCATATGAGTAACAAACTATTATTAAAACCCACCGCGCTTAAAAAACCCGTTGGGGTTTCCCAAATTTAAACGCTAAATGTGTAAGGGTAGGGTATTTTAGATAAAAATTTGGAGGAACAACAGTTTAAAGTGAAATCCGAACCACGGGGGAAAAGGCCCGGGGCTTTCCCCCACATTCACAAGATGTCTTTCAAGGTAAAGGGAAGGGTTTTGGGTAAAGAAAAAATCTGTGCCGGGACCGGGTTTGAACCCCCAAACCCCAACAAAAACCCCACCCCTTCCCCCTAAAACCGCCAGGTCCCCCCTTTAAAATTTAAAAAAATTTTATTAAAAAAAGGGGTATTAAAACTCACAAAAATCTCACTCCTATCCAAAAAAATTAATAACAAAAAAATTATTGAAAATTGAAAAATTTTAAAAAATGTTTAAATTGATAGTGTGATAAATTGTTTTTGACTGGAAAAACCCAAATGGAAAAAAGACCATTTGGAAGATTCGAACGCGGAGGGAAAATATAACTTAAAATGAACCTAAAGAATAAGGGATTGGGTTGGGGGGGATAGAGCAAACTAAATGGGGGATACGTACTTTTTAATTTGAACAATGAACTTTCAGGTTCCAATCCCAAACATAGTGAAATTGATAAAAGAGATTTTTTTTGGGCAAGGGTAAAATTTAAAATTTTAAAAAAATTTGTTTTATGTGTCAAATTTAAAGTTTTTAATTTTTTGATATTTTAAACATTTTTAATTGATACTCGTGATTTTTAAAGAAATAAAAAATAATTAGTAAGAAGTGTACTTCTTTTTTTTTTCCAAAAAGATTACTTATTTCAAAGGGGGTCCCTTTTAGAAGTGGTTTTTTGTCTCGGTGTATTGAATATACCATATGCAACTTTTTTTTAATTTTTATCTACCCATTCACCACATTTTTAAAAAGACCAAAATTGTAAAAATGAACACCCAACTAGATACGTTTTTTTGTAAAACATAGTGGGGTTTCCCTTTGCGTGGGGAAGCAATTTGTTTTTAAATAGAAGGGGAAAGTGTGCCTTTTTGCTGAAAACCAAAGGGGCGGATGACGAAAAGCGCGAGTTTCCCCACTTTCCTTTCCACCTGCGCCTACAAACCCCAGCTAAGGCAAATGTTAGAATGTATTCCTTGGTTTTTAGGTTTCTTACGGATGACTGGGAAACGCGAGTCCTCGTTGAGGAAGCAAATCTTTCTTCCAGCTGCGCGTGAACCCGCGCCGCGGCCCCTCGACCTCGTGGCGCGCGAACAAGGGTGGTGAAATTTCCCCCCCGCTTTATCCCCCTTTGCTAAACCCCCCTTTTTCTTGGGACGGGAGACGAGTGGGGAAGCGGGGTTTGGGGATAAAAGAAAACCCCCCTTAGGGAAACCCTCAACTGATCCCCTTTTTTTATCGGAAAGGGATGACGGGCCCAAAAATTTTGTAGCAACTCCCAAAACTATCTATTCAAGGGGGCTGGAAAAAAAATTTAAGCTGCGGCCATACGGTAAATGTCGCCGCGAAAAGAAATCCCTGTGACCAGGACACCCCCATACAATTCCTTTTAATAAAATGGAAAAATGGGTTTTACTACGTGAATACAGTCTAGTTACAGTGACTTGGTTTGCAAAACGTTAGAACGTTTAGTAAAAAATAGTATTGGGTTTTACGTGCTGGCAACCTGGGCGCAACCCTTTAGTGATCCAAGGGCACTCACGTTTTTTCCGGGCCAAGTCCTGTCGTTTAAATAGGGCCACCCTCCCTTTACCCAAAAATGCATTGCGTTTCTAGCTTTTCCCGGGCACGGCAAATTTTTTCGCCCTGACCATGTCGCCCCGATGGCCGTAGCCTTTTTTTTAAAGGTAAGAAACCCCTTTTTTTTATTTTTTAAAGGGAAAAAAAACCCTTTTTTTTTCTAAATTAAAATTTTAAATTTTGGTTCAGTAGTTTGTTTTTTATTTTTTTTTTTTACAAAAAGGATTTTCAACATTTCTTGAAAAATTGTTATTTGGGGATCACAAAATTTTTTACAGAATTCTTTTGGCTTCATTTTAAAAGTTTTTTAGATTTCTGCGATGCTTGTAAAAATATTCCCAAAAACTGTTTATATTTCAATATGTAGAAAAAATAAACTAAAATTTTAAATGAAGAAATATTTGATTAAAAATTATTTGGGGAAAAACAAAAAAAAAAAAGACCCAAAAAAAGATTCACAAAGAAAACACCCAAGCTATGTCTTCATGGGCCCCCTATTTTTTTCCAAATTTCTGGCCCGGGAAAATTTTCCCATCCCCACTTAAAGGGCCCTCCTTGCGTTTGGGGCATGCGCATAAACCAGCTTGTGCTAAAGTGTTGAACAGACGTAGGCTGGGGTTTTTTAAATAACCAAAGAAGTGTTGGGAAATTTTATTTACATTTGTTTTTTACGTTTTTTTTAAGGATATTATAATTTGGGTTTTTTATTTATTTAAAAGTTTTTTAAATTTAAAAAGTAACCGTTTAAAAAAACAAGTCAAACCTCCGTTTCCTAAATTTTCTTTATCCCCAAAAAATCTTTTTCTTCCCAAACAGGGTGCAATAGCACATCTCTTTTTTCCTTAGTAAATAACAACTGAGCTCACACAACCATTTTGGGGGAACGCCATAACAAAAATTCACCGGAAAAAAAAAAGGGGAGAAAAAGATAGAAACAACACTGAATTAAAAGGGGGGAAAAAGGGACCATGGGGTTATTTTAAACTAAGCATGCTTTTCTAAGGGGTTTTTCATTTGGTTTTTACACCAAAAATTTCTAAGTTTAAGCCAGGGGTTCCTTTTTTTCCCCTCCTGAATTTTGGGTTGGGTTTTTTTTTTCTGGTCCGCTCCAGTGAAGTTAAGCTATAGCAATTTTTCCAAAAAAGGGGCTTCTTTGAGTTATTTAAACAGCTGTTTTGAAAGAAAAGAAAAAGAAGACGGGGAGAATTTGGGCTTTTTTCAATTTAAATGTTTAAATTTTAATATTAAAACACTTATTTAAAATAAAAACCTAAATTTTCAAAAAAACCATGCGCACCGGGAACTTTTTGATGAATCAAGATGGGGAAAAAAAATTTTCCGGGCCCCAATCGGAAAAAAACATTAAAAGGCCCAAAACTTTCTGTTGAGCCAAAACATTTTTAAAAACATGGCCCGAAAATTTTCCTATAACGTTAGCAAAGGAAATCCCCTTTGCTTAGCTTTGAGTGTGAACTGGGCCCTTAAAATCGTGCCCCTTCCCCCTCTCAAACCCTTAAAAAACAACCTGGAGTTTTTTTTTAAATGAGGGCTTCTTGCTCCGTCGTTTCTATTGTCCCCTATTTCCCCCGGCCTAGCCGTGCTCGCCCCCTCAAATTTAGCCTTCAAAGCAACTTGTACTGCAAAAGCAGGACGTTTGGGGGAGAAGGTTGGAAAGGTTCTATTTAAAACACTGATAGCCTTTCATCCCTTAAATTTTTGGGAAATCTAACGCCTATCCCCCCCCATTAACACTTTTATTTCGTTTATTTCCACATAGTTTTAAATTTAAACTTTTTTTTGATTTCTCATTTGAGGCCCAAGTTTTTGACCTCCAAAAAAAATGGGGTCTGGAAAACTTCCCCACAAACTTAGGGAACTTTCTTGATTTTTATTTCAAAAATGTATTTAAATTTTAAGGGTTTTTTTACATTTAAAATTTATAACCCGATAAAGATAATTTCGTGCCCCGAATAAACCCGTCGTATCCTTTTTCCCGAAAGATTAGGGTACTTAAATACCGTTTCCAGGGGTTTCTGCCCTATTTTTTCCTGAAGGGTCTTTTTTAATTTTCCCGAAGATGAAGGGTGGTGATAAAAGAATAACGGGGGGGTGAAATGAAGATCTTTAAAAAAACTTAATACAAGCCTAATAACCAGACCCTGGTGACCAAGGGAATTCTATAACAAACAAAACCCCCAATTTTACCCCAATCAAATTTATCCCCTGTTTATTAAGGGGTGTTTTTTTGCCATGTCGGGAAAAGAACCCGGGAAAATTTTATTCAATAGGGAGACACTCCCGTGACTGAAACTAAAGGGGTATTACTTGCTTTTTTATGAGGATTGTAAAAATTTCTACAAGTGAAAAGAAAAAAACGGGTAAAATATACAAATTTCGGAAAATAACACAGTGTGTGAGTAGTGACCTTAAAGAAAATTGGAAATTTGGAAATCCCCCTTGGTTTGGGCCCGCCCCCCCCACCCAATTGGGTTCAAAACCCCCCAACCCAAAAACCCCCGTACTTTTAAAAAAGCCCTCCTGATAATTATTCCCCCATTTTAAAAATTTTGAGGGGGGTTTGGGGGAAAAAAAATAACCCTCGTACATATATTTTTTTACAAAAGCAAACTTACCAAACCCCTTTTGGGGGAAAAAGCCTGGTTTGGGGGGGTTAAACCCGGGTTAAATTTCCCCCTGGGTGTTTGAGGGTTTATTTTTCCCCCAATGGTTTTTTTACTCTCCCTTCAAAGCAAATTCAGAAATTTTCCCAAAAATCTACCCTTTATCATCCCTAACAAAAGTGCGCCCTAGCCCGAAAGGTTTTTGAGAAAGCGGTGAAATTTTAAACGGGGGTTTAAGTTACATCCAAAGTAAACTTGTTTAAAAACAGTAAAAGGGAAGGAGTTTTTTTAAATTTTTTAAATTTTTAAAGTTTTTTAAAATCAGGTTTTTTTTGTTTCAAAATAGATTAAATAAACTATAAATACAGTGTTATATCCTTGGTGGGGATTCCTTTGGAAAGTTATTTCTTAAATGTAAGATGCCCAAAAAAAAAAAGGGTTTTTAAAATTTTTAAATTTTTTTTAATTTTCCACTCTAATTTGTTTAATTTGCGAAAGAAAACCCTTTAAAAAGTTTTTTTTCTCCCTTAAAGGTTTCCCTTTATTTATAGACAACAGGATTTTACTTTTTAAAATTTGTTATTTTCGCTTTTTTTCACTAAAGGTTTTGGGGTTCAAAAATAGTTTTAAATTTATTCTTTTTTTTTTTATTTTTTTTGAATGTTTTGCCTTTTTTTATTTTCCAACAAATAAATTTGTTTTTTTTTTGATTTTTAAAATATCTTACAAACATAAAAAAACTTATTAGTTTCGTAGCTGTGATATTTTAATTCAGGGTGGAAAAAAATTTTTTTTATAAATTTTTTTTTTCGTTTTCTTGGGGAAAAAGATTATTTTGTTTATTTTTTTTGTTTTTTTTGGGGGAATTTTAAAGATAAAATAAAATTTTTAAATTAATTTTAAAAAAAAAGTGGGATGATTTTATATGAATTCAACCCAAAAATTTTAAAAATTTTTTGATTAATTATTATATCGTCAACTTGGGCAATATTTTCAAAAGAAAAAATTTAAAAAAATGTATAATAGTTTTTAAATTGTCATAAAGGGGTTTTTTTTTTTTTGTTTTGGGAAATTAATTTAGTAATCTCTTTAATAAAAACCCACATTTTTAGAGCTTTGGAAGCGTTTTTAAAGGGAATTTTTTTAAATTTCCGCATTATTTAAGCAGTAGTTTAATATTTTTTAAAGTTTTTTCAAAAAAAATGTAGTCGAAAGCTATTTAACCCGGTTTTTAACCTTTTAAAAAATTTTATGTTCAAAGGTTTCCCCGATTGTTTAAAGCAAAAATGGGTATTTTTGAGATTGGGTAAAAAGGGCAGGAAACCCAGAACTAAAGTTCCTCAAAAAAACAGTCATGTTTTGATAAGGCCCCAACAGAAAATTTAAGATAATTTTGGGATTGTTTTATTTTGGGTTTTATTAAAATTTAAAAAAAAGGGTATTTTTTTTCAGTGGGAAGTAAACCCCTCGAAAGGAAAAGAGGAAAAAGAAGTGAAAGGCTCCACCCTATTTTAAAGAGCACCCCACTGCTTACGTCCCCAATTTTTCCTTTAAAAAAAAAATAACTTTTTAAATTTTTCCGCGTCTAAACGGTTTAGATGTCCTATTTAAAAACATTAAGTTTTTTTCTACCAAGTAAAAGATTTTGTTTAAAAAAATTGGAAATGTTTAAAATATTACAATATATTTGGGTTTAAACGTAGGTTACCCAAAGTATCACCGAAATTGGAAAACTCGTAATTTTTGTCCACCCAAAATAAGGTAAATTTGGAAGTCAAGACGTTAAAAACAGTAACTCTTTCTCCAAAAATTTTCACAAACCAATTTTCAAGGAGGTTTTAAACCCCCTTCTTTAAACGGACCCTTTTCCCTTTGTATTACTTTAGTTTACCATTAACCTTTTTTTAAAATTTTGAAAAAAAACCCTTTTTTTTATTACTTTTATTATCACAAAAAAACCTTTATTTTAAACCCCTAAAAAACAGTTTTGGGAAATTTCTTTATATTACCACTAAGCCTTTAATAAAATGTAAAAACAAATGTTTAAACCCCCAAAAGTAAGCATTAATTTTTTTTCATTTATTTTTTTATGAAAGCTGGGGAAATGTTGTGTCGGCTAAAGGGACGGGAAAAAAAAGGAAAATAAACAACTTGGGGAATGTTTGTTTAATACCGCTCAGGGGCCCCCTTTATTGCTGAATGGCCTCCGGACGTTTTAAAAAGGCCTACTGATGACGGGGATATCAGGGGTTTTAACCTGGTCCACTCTAAATGAGGTTTTTTTTTTTCGTTAAATGGTTTCCTACTCTCCTTAAATGTAAAAAGCAGGTTTGATATCCTCTTAAAAAGCCTCCTTTTCTCACCCTGCCCAAATTTGAGTAATAACTCGTATTATAGGTAAATCAAAAACCTAACAGGGAGTAAGACGTGATAAAATAAAAGTTCTAATTTAAGCGAAACCAGAGCTTGCGATGCACGAAGTAAATTTTCTAGGTGATAAAAGCCCCGGGACCCTTCCCATATTGCCGATGTGGAAAAGCTGTCATAATAGAAAAAAAAGTGCCCCTTTTGGAAATTTAATCATTCAAAAAAAAACAAATTAAACAGATAGGGGAAAAACCCTTTTCTAAATGAAAAAAACAAAAAGTAAAAAGAAAAGTATTGAGGAAATTTACATCTTTCCCCAAAAAAAAAATTTTACTTCACCAAAACGAGGTAGTAATTTTTTTTTTTAAAAACCAGAGTATACAGGGTGTATAAACATGTGGGACCCACTTTAGTATGACAGGGGAACCCAAAAACATTGAAAAGTTCATACAAACAAGTGTCCCATTTGACCTTGTTTTTTTAAGAATAATAATGGGTTTTTAAACCAGTAATGTTGGAGCGGGGTTAACATTAAAAAAAGTCCCCGGGCCCCCCCGTTGAAGGGGTCTCCACGTTACGGGACATTCTGTATATATTTTTATTACTTTTAAATTTAAAAAAAACTTTAAATTTTAAATTTTTAAAACTGGTTTAAAAAAGTGTCTATTTATTGAACATCCTATCTAAATTAACATTTTATCATAAAAGGGGTTTGGGCAGTAAAACCAAAAAAATACGGATTAAGTTCCCATTTTTAAGCAAACGAAAAAAAGCCTTTGCTAATTTTTTAGGGACCCCCACCCCCTTCCCTAAAACCAAATGCCCCCTGACTTTGTATTGTTAAAAATAAAATTTTGCACCGCCTCTTACTACCCTTTTGGGGTTTTAGCTTTTAAAATACAATTACTTATGGGTTTTTGGAATTTGGGGAAAGGGGGTTTAATTTTGAGGAATTTAACCCGCATTCGTTTGGGAAAAAATTTTTAAAGAACCACCCCCCCCTTCCCCCAACCCCCCCCCCCAATTCAAACCCCAAACCCATTTGTATTGTAGTTTTTTCCTGTTTTTTTTTCAGGAAATAGCGACCCTTAAAGTTTAAAGTTTAAAAATGGAGGCCCCCTTGGGTTTTACAAGTCTAGGACGAAACTTTTCGGGGACCTGAACCCCTGTGGAGGAAACCTTCACCATACCCCCTCGAGGACCCCCTTTATGGGCCCCTTCACATCAAGGTGGGCATAAAAACTAGATTGGGGGATAACTGGTTTTTTTGTGACAGATTTTAAATAAAATAATTTTTCCCCAAATAAAATTTTCGTAAATGTGGGATATTTTCATTAAATTTTTATTTTCCCCAAAACAACGTTATGTGTTTTGACTTTTTAAAAGTTTTTTTTAAACCCTTTTTATACTATTTATTTTTAAAAAAAAAAAAAAATCCAATAAAAAGTCTTTATTCGTATAATAAATTCATGTATAATTTATATATATATATATATGTATTTATATTCAAAATAAAAATATCTATATACATACCTGTATATATATATGTACATAAAATATATAATACATAAATAGATTATATATATAAATCAACTTTTAAATACATACGGCCTAGTAAAGTGTTATTTGCTACAAGAAAAAGACATATTACCCCGCCATGTTAGGTACTACCTCTTATCTGATTACGGGATTTAAGGTGTCAGAATTGCAATAGACTGCCTCACCTGTGACATGAAAGTTGAAGTTTAAATCTCGGCCAGGTACACTGGGGATGGTTTTCCACATGTGGTTCATCATTGTGTTTTTTTTTTCATCCCCTATTCATGGTATTGTGGTTACATTTACTTCAATCTCCCCCTTCTTTATCCCCGCTCATATATCAAGACTTTAAAACAAACCTTTAAACAAAAAATAACATTTTTATCGTATTTACAAACATTGTTTGTTAATGTTAAAACGCCACATCCAACTATCCATCTGAGATAAGAGTATTTACACTAATAATCATGGATGGAGAAGGTATAATACAAAGAAAATATGCCCTCATTCGTTCTCAAGTGAATATATTTAGGAAAAACTACATGGTAGAACCTGATAGATTTGAAACCCCTGTCTCCATGTCACCGACAAACCAACTAGAGGGGGTTGACATATTTGACTGTGCGCTTTCTGATTTAGGTGTCTACGCTACTGTTGCTAACGGATGTTTTTGTGTTGTTGTTTTTTGCCGGCAGGTGTTCGACTACGACTGGGCCTACAAGATGACTTTATGGTTCGGCCTATCTGGATTTGACTAAATTTGAGCTTACCAAGTGAGTAGAAAGTAGTGTCATTTTAAGGAATATTAGCAGGGTATGTAGGTTTTTGTTTTTTTTTTTCATCACCTTGTCTTACTACCTGTATAGGTTGTAATGCATAATGATAATTACTCTAATGGGGTAGCAACGAGGAAGGAAGAATTTAAGAGGTAATCTACCCGAATTTACGTGAAAGGAGAGTGTAAAACCATTAAATAAAACTAACCTCATTAAAACCCAACCGGGATTCGAACCAACCCTGATCTACTCTTGGTCAGCAGGCCAGTCTATCATGAGAGTGACGCCTTAGACCATTCGGCTATTGAAGTGAGTAGTAGGTATTGTTAAAACTGAGTCAACTCCAGTAATATTTATTTACATTGTACCTCGGGAAATAACCACCATTTAGAGTTAAGAGAAAGTGCTTTAACAGGTAATTAGTCGTACCAAGACGAAAAATCAACTAAGTCGACTTTCTTGCTGTTCTTGGGGTTTTAAAACCAGCCCGAGTTGCTACGGAATTTTCTTGAGCGATAAACATCCGTAGCACAACCTCGTTCGGATTGGAAGTAAAACCGTCGGTCCTTGTCGATTGTGGCGTGTAAAAGAAACCCTGGAAGGTATGTGAAAATATCTTTCTTGGCAAAATAGATGTGTCTTTTCACTCTCGCTCATAGAAATTCTCATGTTTGATTAATCAGTCGGATCGCAAAGTGCAAGTTAAATACCTCAAATAAAATTTAAAAA
>JBCFYV010005359.1:0-15757 GCA_039000515.1 Timema cristinae
ATGAATGGGAAAAGAAAAAATGCACCATATTGCTTCATTACTGCTAACATACTGGTCCATTTGGTATTGGGTACCTTCGTCATTGTAATTCTCTGCACCAACTCCAATCACAACCATGTCACTTCCTTTGGTTACATATTTACAAATGTATTTGATAGATTTAACGGAATGGCAAGATTCAACATTGATGTGTGCCTTGAAAGTCTTTGATAAGATCGGTGAATATGGAACAATCCAACGATCATCAATTTCAATGTCTTGTTTATTAACTTTGACAATTGTTGATCTTCCGTTGTCTGCAGTCAATCGGTGACGATACAGTGGATAACCATCATTTCCGGTAATTGTTCCTGCTACTAATGCCCGTGGATAACGCTTCGAACATTTACCATCCACCATACACGGTGAATTTTGTTTAAGTATTCCACAGGGACCATGAATCATGTTTTTTTTATAACTACTTCATGCAAGCCTCAATCTACTTGTACATCAGGGATTTCAGCTGATATTACTTAATCAACTTCATTTGCTCTTATCTTCTCAACCAACCAAATCAGAATATGTGCATGAGGCAATCCACGTTTCTGCCACTCCACAGAATACATCCATCAGCGCATCTCGCCAAATACGCTATGGTTCACAATGAAATCCATTAAAGATTTCAACTTTTGTTTGAAGACTCTTGCCGTAATGTCATGGCGATCAATAGGTGATTGACCAGGGACAAACTCAAGTTTGATTTCTATCCACAGCGGATTGCACGTGAATGTGATAAATAAATCTGCTGTGCCATAATGATGAACATACGATATGGAATCTTGAGCATATTCATGCATATTTCGAGGACTTCCGATGTATGTTGCAGGAAGAATTATCATCCGGCTGACATTCTCTGAATTTCCATCAGTATTAATCGCATCTCGAAAGTGAATATACTCTTCAGAACAGGGTTTGGTCTGGTTAAACCTGATGAATGTTAATTGCTCTTTTTCAATTTTGGCATACATATCAACAGCATATTGGTGAAATAATCGCCGACATTTCAAGATGTGATTGTCTTCATTTTCACGAACCATCAGGCGGTATGAATAATAGTTCATTGAACTGACTTTTTTGTTTATTTCAGCACTTGTAAATAAATTATTGTTTTAATGACAGTGATTGAACTTGCATATAATACATATAATAGCTGATAAAAAATCTCCATTGCTAAAACTTAATTTGTAATTACCTGTAAGGGGATTTATCATCTTGATTGAGAAGTGATAACCATCTTCACCTTGCCAAAACATGATGGGATATTGTAGCGCATCATATGAGCGGTGTGTTTCATACACATGCTGTAACTATCATTCTGGCAATGTAAAACAATATCGCGGGCATCCAAATTTTCTCCAACTATAAACAATGGCAACTTTATCCATTGTTAGTGCATTGAAACGTCTTGCATGTTGGCCCACAGGAGTTTTATCAGCTCTGATTAAAATTTTGTGATTATCATATGGCATGAGATCCAGTGCAATTTTGAACAATGTAATTAACTGATTGTGTTGATGAAAGAAAGTTTGTAATTCTTCTACAATAGACCTCTTCACTGAACTGTTATATGCACAATGCAGATCAATTTCTTGTTTTGAATTTCCCATGAAATAAATTTGCAGGAATTTTTAGTCGCCATCTGACACCGGCACCAGTGAACCTGCTCGGTGATATATTTGGCCTTGTATCTCTGAATTAAAATGACAGGTTTATTAATTTTGTTACAAAAACTATAAAATAAAATAAACAAAGCAATACGGCGGATAAATCTGTTCGTTATATATTACCTTGAAAGTTGGCATGAAGTTGTCCCGAACTACATTTGTTGCCCCAAATGAAGTCATTTGGGAGCAGTTGTTATATTTTTGGATATTAGTAAGGAAATGTATTGAATCCGTTCCTGTTCCTGAAACCAAAGATTACAATGGCTCTGGTGGCGGAACCAATGGCACTAATTTCACTTTGCCATTTGCACAACACAATCAAGTGGCTTCATTTTTATATTTCAATGCCTTACAATGTGGGCAAACTGAGTTCATAGATCCAATAGAAACAAATTGGTAGGCACTGTAGTCAATTGTAACATCGTAACTGAAAGAAGCTCGTTTCAAACCTGCAATATTCTTAGCTGAATGACTTTCTGGGCGGGTTTGTGATATCCGAATCCTTTCAATTTTATATAGCTCTTAACGTTGCTGTGCAGTCCGATTAGAATGAAAATTAGCTTGTTTTCTAGCATTTAGAGTTCTTCGACCCAAATTTCTCCGTCCACGTCTTATAGGCGGCATGAGTCTTGGACTGAATATAAATGGAAAACACACACAAAATAAACTAATCAACCAAAGATAAATCGAGGAACTTCAAACTGTATATCGTAAAAAGAGAAAGTGTCAAATCTACGAATGCATTCAAGTAGTTTGTGTTACACCCCCTTCTCCTCAACTGGACAAGGGCAGGTGAACACGTACAATAAGGTAAAGAGGGCATGAAAACAACAAGAAAATGAGTTAATTGCAGAAGAGCGTTAGGACCACATATTTGTTGATAGGCCTATACTTGGACCTATTCAATCATCTGCCGCCATGAACCCTTCTCAATCACCATCCACTACTATACCTAAAGACTCAAAAGGAACGGTACGAGAGTCTTTTGTTTGATCAGCCAAAATTACTTTGAACTTGTCGATGTAAATTAAAGATTGCGAGTCTAATAAATAATTATTTATTTGAGAATAGATTAACAATAATTATATATGTATATATGTGACTATATATATATAAGTAACAACAGATAGTTACAAGAGAATTACATAAAATAAAAAAAAGGTTATGCCCATAACAATACTGAGGCGCTGTATCCATAGCAACCTTGTCCTAACGGTTACTTTAACAATGTAGCCATTACATAAACAAAAAAAGAGGTAAAGGGGTTATGCCCATAACTATACTGAGGCGCTGTAGCCATAGCAACCTTATCCTAACGATTACATTCACTACGTATCTTACAGCCCCTTAACAGGCCTCAGCGGCAACCCGCAGTGCGCGCTTCATAGTTACAAAACATTGGCGTATTACTTAAATGCCAACCCAAAAAGAAAGTAATATACTTATATTATTCTTAGCCCAAATTAATCCAGGCATTCGCCTTGTAAAGGTAAGTTAAAAAAAAATATAAAAGGTCCCTCATAGTTTCAATCACGGGACAACAAGCCGGAAGGGCAAAACCCTGGCAATATATTTAACAAATATATATATAGCATTACGTCATATTAACGTACTTAGCCATTCTTACAATATTACAGAAAATGACAGATGAAAGTCGAAAAGGAAATTTAGAATGTACTGGCCAAAAAGAGAATTTAGACCTAACCTATAGCCTATTTAAAATATTCTTTAAATATTTTCCAAACAGTAGATTTTGAGTAGTACGGCCGAAATTTGAATTTATACCTTTGGGAATAATCCCATCCCGTGATGTGTGTCCAAGACACGGGCAAACCAAGAAGTGCCGCTTAAGGCAAACGACATCAGATTATAAGCAATTTTTCTCTGAGAGGAGGGGAACATAGGGGAAGCAAAAGAACATAGTAGAACATTCACATGAAACAGCGGGATTGGTGGTAAAGAACAAATAGGTCATTGGAGAGACGTCGAGAACATCACGTGATCACTGTCTGACCACTTCCCATGGGGCAACGTGAGAAATGCCACGCTCACCACGCCACACCTCCACAGTCTATCAGTTACGCTTTTTCACTCGGGGCGAGAACAATGTACACGGGCCGGGATGTTTGTTGATGAGACTTCACACACGGAGACCGAGAAACGGGGCAGTTTTTTTGGTGAGTCTTGTTAGGTCCACTCTTCGTGGTTGTAGACTTGGTGTTATTTAACTCATATTTGCTTCTTGCTTGTAACGTTGATCTCAAGCAACGTTACATTTGTATTAATTTTAAGGTTATGTTCATAAAGAGAAAGTGTCAAATCTACGGATGCATTTAAAGTTTCTAATTAAATTTCAAATGTCTTTTTCTTTATATTATGGTTTTGTACTCTTTTGTTTTATTTGAATAAAATGAAACAGTAAGTAGATGAATTGAAAGTTGATTTTAGTCTGTCTGAGATCGATTCACTTAATCGATTCATTTCTCAAATCGATCTTCACGACCCAAAAAAATAGATTCTTCGATTAATTTATCTCAGTTTGCCATCCCTAGAATTGTTAGCTAGGAACAGTTTGAATGTGAAAATAAAAATGTGGTTTTATCGTTTTTCAGTGCAATTTTTCCAATTTTTCTCTTCATAAGAACCTTCCTCTGACTTCAACGAATATTAGAGAGAAAAAATTAGTCGAATTGGTCCAGCCGTTCTCGAGATTTGTGGTTAGCAACACATTTAGCCATTCATTTTTATTTATAAGATTTACTAGATAACCTATCGGTTTGATATTAGACCAATAAAAGTTAGGGTCGAAAAAATGTTTCTTATTGTCACCGCGTCTTACTAACCGTGTGGTTTATAAGTTTATGTATTAAATTTGCTAATAGTTCAAAGAATTAGGAAGGTTATATTTATAGGAAGTGTACCTGTATTTTCGTGGAGAGAGAATATAACTGTTGTAAAAACCCTCTGCAGTATGCATGACTGAGATCAAACCTCAGGCTTTCCTTCATTGGCAGTTTAGCTTACTGCTAGATTAGCGAGTTAGACCATGCGGATCCCGAAGCGGGTCAGAGCAACAAAGTTAATTATTGATTAAACTAGCTCTGTTCGTTGGGGGCTCCAGCCCCAAACCCCCCCAGTGGTTTTTTTTTGCAATAGGATGTAAATTAATGTAATTACAGAGCAGTTTTTTGATAGGTCTTACCGTTTATCCACAAGAGACCTCCAAAGAAAGGTCCGCACTGACTTTAAAGTTGCTTCGACATTTTGAAATTTTTTTCTGGGCTTAAATTTTTTTTTTACTTTTTGGAATTTTTCCATCAATTTTAGGCTATAAGATATAAGTTTTCCAAATTTAAAATTTTCATCTCATCTCAAAAATGGGTAAACATTAATGTAAGTGGGTGAGTCAGCTATGTGGCTTTATAGTAGTATAATATTAAAATAATACTCCAATCACCTGGCCATATAGTTGATATATTTGATAAAATAACAAAGTAAAACCAGCCTCGGTGGCCGCATGGTCTAACGCTCTACTCTACTCTTGCGTTAGACTAAACTGCCAATAAACTGGAGACTGAGGTTCGAAACTTGATTGGGTGTATTGAGGATGTTTTTTTCCAAAATGGGTTTCCACTATTCCTTAAAGCAAATAAGGGTATACTTTTACTCTAGATATAATCTTCCTAATACCAAAAACCACTACCATAATTTTTACATTTATTTATAGAATCATTTAAATAAATTGCAATTTTGAGTACGTTCCTTAAAAAAATGTTTCAATTTATTCTGTATTGATATTAAAAAAATATACAAATTGTAATCCTATTTTGTCTAAAACTGATCTCAAATTATATTTTCCTATGATTTAAGAAAAGTAATTTCTTTCCTGTAGCTACTTTGGATCTCAAACATTCAATATAAACTAATTTGCATAGCAAAGACATTTAATCTGAAGACGCCATACTTGACACTAACTTAATTAAAAATAAGTCACACCTAAATTAAAATCACAGGACACACATTTTACTCCTATTAATGACTTAAATTAGAATACCAAAATTATTATTATTATTAGCACCGCGTCATACTACCCGTTCGAGTTATACGCACTTACGCTAATGTGTAATGGTAGGGTGATTGTGAGATGAAATGAAGGACCTACAATTTAACGTGGAATCCGAACCACGGTGGAGGCCTGGCATTCCCCACATTCACAAGATGTCTTGTCAGAGGTGAAGGAAGGGTTTGGAAATCAGATAAATCTGTGCCGGGACCGAGGATTGAATCCCGGCCACCAGCACAGAAGTCTGAAACCTTACCCATAGACCACCAGGTCACCTAATACCAAAATTAATCAAGTAATTTAAACTAATTTATAGTTTGTCTCCCATCCACAAGATAATCATATTGTCAAACGGTTGATGGGAGGTGATTGGTTGTCCAGCCTGACAAGAGATTCGATCTAAAATTTCCTATTAATGGTTTACTATGCAACTCAAAAAGAGCTTTCAGACAATGATTGAATATTTCGCTAATACTAATAGTTTTTTGTTTATTTTTGCCAAAGATCCACAGCAGCCGCTTCATGACCTATTAGATTGCTGTATTTAGTCATGTATTCTTTCTTTTCCTTGCACAACGTCTTATCAACCTTCTTGTCTGTCTGCATTACTTATAATAATGAAATAGGAATCAGGAAGGTAGAATTAAAGGAAAGGTAGTTACACTTGAAAGAAGATAATATGGGCGAATATTAAAGAAAAAGCCCCCAGAACTAGTATTGTAAACCCACGCTACCCATCAGTAGTGTTACAAGTATATTATGAATCGGACTTCTTTTACTGTGTGTTCACCAACGCATATTCCCGTTGGGTTTAGAAATGATTCCAAAGTACTTAAGATCATTTGTTATGTTCAATTCAAGTGTATAGCCTGTAAAATAAAATATAGTTTCAGTGATCTAAAGAAACAGATTATCAAATAAATTGACCAAACAATTTATATCTATTAGTCTATAACATTTAAACCACAAATACTTTTGAAATAATTGTTTTAAATAGTTAAGAGTTAAGTAAAAAACATAAGAAATATATTATTTCAATGTATATGTGAGTCTGATTTGGACAAAGGTGAAGGAAAAGTTTTTCATTTATGAAAATATGTACTTCAAATATCAAAATATGTTCTTCTTGATAAGTCTATTTGAATATTCTAAATTAGCTCATATTAGATAAACAAATTATAATTTTAAGTCACTATAGATATCTTATTTACCTACATGTAAGAAACTTATAACTTTTTTTATAAATATATTTATAATTCCCTTATTTCTTATTACTATTAAGAAACATATTATGTTTAAAAAAAACGCGTTATTAATTTATTGTTTCTTTATTTTATTCTGTATGTAAAAAATAAACCAGAGACATACCTCTAAAGTATTGAAACTCGAGTTTGTTAAAGTATTATTATTGGAAGACATAGTTTTAATAAAATTGGGTAATTTACATTAAAACATCTTTAAATTACTTTCGTAGCAATAAAAAAAGAACTGCGATTTATATTCATACATCTTCAGATGGTACTGTTTATTAAGTTCAAGTTGGGTTTCTTCAAGTGCTTTTATGATGAGATGTCAAAAGTTTAAAAACTTATTCCATATTCTTATATGTAACTAAATGTAAAAAAAGGGAAAAAACACTATTAGAATATTCTTAATGGGTTTGTATACTTTCTTGATATTGAACTCAGTTTCATAATAAAAAAAAAAGGGGAGGAAAGGTCAAAATAACTTTTACCTTTTGTTATTGTTGAGGACTTTAGAAAGAGACACGGAGGAAAGAAAAAAGTTTAAGCTAGGGTGTGCTGTAAATAGTTGGGGAGGGGGTGGCATATTTTTGGTTTGAAAACCTTTCTTGGTGGTTCTATAAAATGCAAAAAAAAAAAAAAAAAAAGTTAGCGTCTCAATGATAACGTAGATTTCTTTCTATTCCCCCCCCCCATTCCTCTCTTTCCAGCAATGTCATTTATCCCTCTTTCCTGCTTTTGGTTTTCTGAATGTAGCCCCCCTTACCACCCCTTTTTTAATTGGTCAAGCACTTCCTCTCGCTTTTTTGTGATTTGACGTATTGGTCTTATTTCCAAATGATTAAGTCAGTTTCGATCCATGCGCTTCAGTTAGGGGTAGTGGGAGGATGAGAGGGTATCTATGGGGGGGGAGGGGGAAGGAAGGGGTCCAAGGTAATATAATGAGCCTCTAAACTTATATTATGCGTTAGCCCTTAGCCCTCTGCTAACCTTCCATTAACTAACCCTTTACCTCCAACACCTCCAACAGACCTTAGACTATAAAACTATGGTACTAACTTGACCGAATATACGACAAATGGTACCAGTGACATTTCGTACCACGTGACATTTCGTACCATTCAGGGAGATGGCTACCTGAGAGGGGTCTATTAATGACTTTAAAATATTTATGATGAAACAAATGGTACCACTTAATGGGAAGGTTTACCAGGCCTCAGTTTTAAAATCACTTAGGTCAAATTAATTGTATTCTAAAAATTGGAAAGTGACACCTGAACACGGGAATAAAACCCGGGACCTTTGGCTTAGTACTTCAATGCTCTAATCACTTAGCTATCCAGGAATCCTCTGATACGCAAGGTCACGTCACAAAGGAGAACGACAATGATAGTGGAGCGTTTCAATTATTTGAAACTTAACTTATCCTAACCTAACATAGCCTGGCATAACCTAACCTGACTTAACCTAACCTAACTTGACCTTATCTAACCTAATTATTTAAATTAAACTAACCAAAATTTTTACGCTCACACAGATATCTTCTATTCAGTAATGAACCTTGTTTGCATATAATTGCTTGTTTTTTTCCCCTGGTTAGATAGATAGACCCTATTCAGGCGGGTGGTATTAAATATTGCTGGTACCATTTGTCACGACACCAACTTGTCCTCAAAGAATTTTTTATTTTATGTTTTCTTTTTCTTAAAATAAAGTTTATTGGGAAGAGATTCCTGTTACATGTTAAAAATCTACTGTTGTTTTTGTTGGTTTTTAATTCACGCATTCCTTTGTGAATGTTTCTTCAGTTGGTGTCTCCAATTCTTTTTCTTTCTTTGTTATTACTTTTTTTTTTAGGTGTAGGATGGAGTGGGTGAGTGGAACGATGTCTGCCAGTGGTATTTTATTAGATCTGGAAGACACAAAACAAATAACGTTTCCTACGTATCACTCCCCCCCACCCCACCCCCTTTTGAGTGATCTTATATTTGTTCTACAAGATTATATTAAAACCTTTATTTATTTTATATAATTTATTTATCTAGCTCCATTTGGGTTACTACATACTATACATTCTATAAAACGTGTAGGCCCTTTATATAAACTTCCTATTAAACTTATATACAATAAAATTATGTTAATCTAATAATTGTAAGTAACTACTAAACAGTTGACAGTACTATTTTTTATACTTATAGTGCAAATTCATGTTCATTTATTCTAAGTAATACATCGCTGTTAGCTGTTTATGTAATTTATATGAATTTACAAACCTAACTAAGTATTCTACATAAGTCATAATTAACAGCTATTAAATAAATATAAAGGGCTCGAATTTAGTGGCCACCTAATCTAGTGCATAATATCGCAGTATGCTAGATAGCCTATGACGGGCAGATTTAATCTAGGTCGGGTGTAATGTGTGCGGTTTCCCTAAATGGTTTTACACTCTCCATCTACGCAAATGCAGCTACACCTCTTATAAATATATCCTTCTTCATCCCTAAAACCATAAGCGTAATTAGTACATAAGCGTATAAACCGAACGGTTAGTAAGACGCAGTATTAAAATAAAACACAATACAGGCAATTTCCTCTATGTTGATTTTCTACACTAATTTATTATAGTTTTATAAAGAAAAAGACAAGAAAGCCTGTTAACATAAATACATAGGTCCTAAATATAGGCTAATATGTCGTTAATAACAGGAACACCATTAAATAGTACCATTAAGGCATTTGTTTCAAATTCCCGTCAATAACCCAAATAATATCCCGAAAAAAAATGGTGTTAATGAACTAAAATAATTAAAATAAACAACAACAAAATTTTGAATCCTCCTTTTTAATAAATATATTTTTGAGAAAATCTAACTTGAAAACATTAATGGAATTCTGTACTTTTACTTATATTAATCTAACATTATTATTTATTTACACCCACAGATGTACAATAATTTTAAATTAAAAGTCAGTAAAGTATTAATGCACAATCAAAATCAGTTTAAAACTATAATTTATTTTTTGTAATTAATCGATTTTAAATCATTGCAGTTAATTAATTATAAGTATTTTAACTCCTTTTATTTTTCGTCTTAATAATGGAAAATTAATTAATACATAGTGCTAAAATTTATTCCAGAATGTTATGTAGGCCTAAATGTGTTATAAACGTTGAAATAATTTATATATATTTAATAATCATAATTTGTAATTGTAATTAGTTAAAAGCTATATTTTTAATGAAATGAAATTAATGTTATTTTTATACACATATAGACTAATTTGATCTAATATTATAAACTATATTGCCCTTGGATTTTTTAAAATATTTCACTAGTATTTTATTTTATTAATTGATCTTTGAAAATATTGATTTGAGATCACCAATCATATAATTTTGTGCTTTGTCTGCATTGATGTAGAAAGGGCTAACTGCCCTTGCTTGTAAGCCTTCTTCCAAGGAAAGAGTTGGAGCATTTCTGAAATGGTTTTCATTTCCAGCTACTTACAGGTTATGTTTACAAACGAGATGGAGACGTTATAACTTTAAATGTTCACCCCTAATTGATTTTTAGACTAAAGATTTATCCACAAATTTGATTAAAATAGAGAGAAAATTAGACCAGAGTATTGCAACATTTCCTACGCTCTATGTTGACCCATGTTGCATTGCAACGCAAGCTAGAAACAACTGATTACTGAAAGGTTTTAAGTTATAGTGAGTGGATGGACAAAATCATTGATATAACTCTCAAGGTAGATTATCATTTCCGGGAGCTTTATTATTATTAAATGCATGAAATGATTCCATTAACAGTTATCCCAGATTCACACACATCCTTTTAATCTTCAGATAAGGAGGAAAGACCATTATAATATTCTGGAACTTTAACAATTATTATTAGACGCGAAGAAAAATGTTACTTAAATGTTCACAAGCATAATTAAGAATGTCATGTGCATGTGTATAATTAAATCGGGAATTCTCAACAGAATTAATGTCAATGACCATATGACTATAGAGTTATCTATTAAATACTTCCCACAAAGACGAAGAAAGTCCTCTTCATCTGGCGTCAAAGTATCTGTGTATGGTCTATAGTTGATATAGCTACAATTAGTACCCCAGATATAGCTTGGATTGAAGGGGCGATAAAAAGGAACCATTTTCTAAGTTATGATTATGATGTATGTAGGGAGCTCAAGTTGGTTTCCTGAACACACAATATGTCTGCTTTAACAATTTTTTAGTGCACATATAGCATGTATTGCTCTCTATCCCTGTGTAATTCCCGTGCATTAAAAGTGAGAGCATAAATTATGAAAAATAAAGATAAATAGAAAAACATAATGCTGCTATATCAATTATTCATTAAATATTTGAAACTTAATAACGTGCTTCTTACAGTGACTTTTTCAAACAGTAAAAGCGTCGTCTTAAATTGTTAATTCGAAAATAGGACAATCAACCATGCAACATTTCCGCAATGTCCTTGTATTGAGTTGCAATATTTCCGCTAGGTTCTTGTATTGTGATGCAACATTTCTGCTAGGTCCTTGTATTGGGTTGCAACATTTCCGCTAGGTCCTTGTATTGTGTTGCAACATTTCTGCTAGGTCCTTGTATTGGGTTGTAACATTTCCACAAGGTCCTTGTATTGGGTTACAACATTTCCGCTATGTCCTTGTATTGGGTTGCAACATTTATGCTAGGTCCTTGTATTGTGTTGCGACATTTCCGCTAGGTCCTTGTATTGTGTTGCAACATTCCCGCTATGTCCTTGTATTGTTTTGCAACATTTCCGCTAGGTCCTTGTATTGGGTTGCAACATTTCCGTTAGATCCTTGTATTGGGTTGCAACATTTCCGCTAGATCCTTATATTAAGTTGCAAGATTTCCGCTAGGTCATTGTATTGGGTTGCAACATTTCCGCTAGATCCTTGTATTGGGTTACAACATTTACGCTATGTCCTTGTATTGGGTTGCAACATTTATGCTAGGTCCTTGTATTTTATTGCTAACTTACAGGTCACTGTAGCATAATTTTCGAGACCCCTATTTTATTATATTCTAAACGTTTATTTATTCAAATGATATGGTTTGTCTTTGAAATTAAATTTCTGAATTATTTAATAGAAACTCAAGGTTTAATTGACTGCCTGCGAGCTCGAAGAAAATTTTGACACAACTAACAAACGATCATTAGATTATTATTATTAAAACCAAGACTTACTACCCGTTCGGGTTATACGCACATACGTTAATTTGTACTGTTAGGGTGATTGCGAGATGAAATGAAGGACCTACAGTTTAACGTGGAACCCGAATCATGGTGGATACCTGGCATTCCACACATTCACAAGATGTCTTGTCATAGGTGAAAGAAGGGTTTGGTAATCAGATAAATCTGTGCCGAGACCGAGGATTGAATCCTGTACCCCAGCACAGAAGTCCGACACCTTACCCCTAGACCGCCAGGTCACCAACTATCATTAGAGATAGCACATTTTATAGCTCTTAAAGCACTACTTTGTTTTACCTATCACCCAATGATTCCTCAAGAACATTAATTGAAACTTCTTTTTTTGACAATAGAGCTGGTACCACAAAGTGGTATTAAAAACTCCCTACTACTATCATCCTCATTCATGTGAGAGTCACTCACTTTATCTGGGGAATTTTGAGCACACACTGGTACACTATCAGTTTACACACTACCAAACACTAGAGAACTGTATGATGAGCACAACTCTCTGTTTATGTTGTTGTGTATCTGAAAATTGACAGAGCGATGTTAAAGGACAGTGAGAATGTTAGCGTTAGGTACATAATCAACATACGGGACATTATATTTACTAAACGGGATCAGTACCACATGCCCCCTGGCGTCAGTAAACCACCGTGATTTTGCTAGTGCCAGCCACAACATCCCTGAAGGTAATATTTTGACGTCGATCATTTTACCGCTTGATGGCTGACACATCTTGTTTACAGTTACACGCCACGTTTCAGGAAATAGAGCACCTAAAACACTTATCATAATCGGCAGACAAATATACTCGCCATTACATATGTATCTATTGTCAAATTAATATATGTAATAGGTGACCTGGTGGTCTAGGGGTAAGGTGTCAGACTTCTGTGCTGGCGGCCGGGGTTCAATCCTCGGTCCCGGCACAGATTTATCTGATTACCAAACCCTTCCTTCACCTCTGACAAGACATCTTGTGAATTTGGGGAATGCCAGGCCTCCACCGTGGTTCGGATTCCACGTTAAACTGTAGGTCCTCCATTTCATCTCGCAATCACCCTACCATTACACATTAGCGTAAGTGCGTACAACCCGAACGGGTAGTAAGACGCGGTGCTAATAATAATAATAATAATAATAATAATAATAATATATGTAATATGTCTTCCCTGTTAATTATAATATATAATTGTAATAATATTTAGCAGCGCGTCTTACTACCCGTTCGGGTTGTACGCTTTAAGTACTAATTACGCTAATGGATTAGGAATTGGGAATGTTAAATAAGAGGAAGTGAACCCGCACTTGCGTGGATGGAGAGTGGAAAACCATTTAGAAAAAACCACCCCCTAGTTCACCCGACCGAGATTCGAACCTCAATCTCCCCGTCCTCAGCAGTCGAGCTCAACACGACAAGCGCGTTAGCCAACTAAGCCACCGAGGCGGGTAGTTAAGATATAAATATTACGTCCTAACTAGTAGAAATAAGTAAGATTACGGTAATTTAGTGCTAGTTTTAATTTCCTTCCTTCGATTCGTAGTTTTCTCAAATTTGGACAAGTTCGCTCACAAAAATATATTTGTAATATTTAGTGACATATTGAATGCATTACTTTAGTAAACGATGGGACCTAGTGATCTAGGGTTAAGGTGTCATATGTCTCAGTTAAAAGGTCCATGGTTCAAATCAAGTCCCAAAAAATATTTTTCTAGTTACCAAAACCTCCCTTCTCCTCTGGCAAAGTGTGTACTTTCATATTTTGTGAATGTGTGGAGTGCCAAGCACCCACCGTGGTTCGGAACCCACGTTAAACTGTAGGTCCCTTCTGCTTTCCATTATCATCATTCTCACGTATCATCCGAGGATGGTGGAATGAACCTTAATTATATTTCCCACCTCAGAAATGTATTCCTTCATAGGCCAGAAGAGTAGAGGTAAGATAAGGTCGAATGATAAAGTTGGAGAGCATTGATCCCACCCACTTTAGTAGAAACTTAGCAAATCATCGAATTGAGACAACAAATATTATTATATATTATTTTATTAATTATTATTATCGCGCGTTCTTCTACTAGAATGTTCGGGTATATACGCCACATTACGCTAATTGTAAAGGAAAAGGTATTGTGAAAAAAAATGGGAGACCTACATTTTTAACTGGAACCCCGAACCACGGTGGAGACCTGGATTCCTCACATTCACAAGATGCTTGGCCAGAGGGGGAAGGAAAGGGGTTTGGAAATTCAGATAAAATCTTTGCCGGGACCGGGGATTGAACCCCCCCCGCCAGCTAAAGCTGTATTTCAAAAAAAATAGATACACTTTTTCCCCTTTTATGATAGAATTATAAAGAGTTTTATGGGGGTCAAAAATATTCTCTAACATTTACCCATAATAATGGTGCCCAAAACCATAGCTAGTTTGTGTGTCTGGCCTTTTATTATTATTAGCACAGCAGTCTTACTACCCGTTTGGGTTGTAAGCACTTACGCTATTTTTAGGGAGGAAATTGTCTATGGGTGGTTTACTGATGACAGTTTTTATAATTTAAGCAATTAAAAAGATGCCTCATGCAATTTGTTAAAAATTTGCTATCAGGAAACTACTTGACATATAAACAATAATGTTTCATTGTTTCTCTAATATAGATTAGTTTAAGGGTA
This sequence comes from Timema cristinae, assembly GCA_039000515.1. Lineage (NCBI taxonomy): Eukaryota > Metazoa > Arthropoda > Insecta > Phasmatodea > Timematidae > Timema > Timema cristinae. Next base: position 14,930 of record JBCFYV010005359.1, read on the forward strand.
GATTTACTCTCAAAAATTATATTTTTTAAATGTTTTTAAGATTGCCTTGTAAGATTTAATTCAAAATTTTTCATGATAAACAAGAATAAACTTTATATTTGTAAATAACAAATAATTTTAAGGTAGTTTAAAAATACTCTTTCCAAAAAATTAAATCTCGTTAAATATATTTGAATAATCTGTTTTCAATATATACATACATATATACATATATATATACATACATATAACATATACATATATATATATATATATATATAAAGAGAGAGTGTGATTATTGTCAATTACATGTTTTGTTAGTTTTATGATTAAAACTTATTTAATGATAGGCCTAGTTTTATAAAAACCTAATTCTGAAAATTTCCCTTAAAGCTATATTACACAATATGAGAAAAATTCTGGTTGTGTCTTACCAACTCATTTATTTGGTTCTTATATGTGTACATTTGATATTGGAGTATTTTTTATTATTTATCATGACAAATTGAATGTTCTTAAATCCTTATCGTTTCTTGAAACTTATCTTTTAATTAAAAAAACAACAACATGAAAGATACCTAATTTTTAAATATTGTTTTAGCAACGTGTCTTACTACCTGTTTTGGTTACAAGCATATGCACTAATTAAACTAATGTGTTAGGAGTGAGTAAGGATGAATCTAGAGGAAATGTACATGCATCTACGTGAAGGAGAGTGAATAAACATTTAGGAGGAAAACATCCTAATACACCCAACAAGAATTTGAACCCCGATTCCCTGTAATTGGCATTGCAGTGTATTTTGAGAAGGAGCCTTTGACTATTGTGTCTTTCCAATTTAGCAAAAAG
>JBCFYV010005360.1:0-15879 GCA_039000515.1 Timema cristinae
AAATAAAAGCTAAGAGGCTATGTATGTTTCATTCGGAGCAGGAAAATATCATTTTAGATATGTATTTTTTTCCAGGCTGTTCGAGGAAAGGAGGGCTATACCCGTCATCCCCTACTCTGAGAGAGAGGGAGAGACGGAGAGATAGAAAGAGGGGGGAAGAGAGAGAGAGAGACAGAGAGATAGAAAAGATCATTTTAGATATGTATTTTTTTCAGCATAGTCTAAAAAACTGTTCGAAGGAAAGAGAGAGAGATGGAAAGAGGGGAGGAGAGAAAGAGAGAGAGATAGAAAGAGAGAGACATTTCTCCCTTCTCTACGCACCCGCGAATCTACGCCGCGGGGAACACGCGAGACGGGAGGTAAAGGGTGAGGGGAGGGAGGACTTCCTGAACCAATCATACAACCCGTCCCTCCGCGACCACCGTCTCCCCCGACGAATCATCCCCACACATCTCCTACACTCTCTCCCCTTCACCCTCCCAATGTCCCTCTGGATCATCAGGGGGAGGGGGGAATCCCTGGAACACGCGAGACGGGAGGGAAAGGGGGGAGGGGAGCTATGACGTCACTTCCGTTCTGAAAGTTGAGATTCCGTCTTACTAAAGAAGGCATTATAAATTTTAAATATTTTTCTTTGAAATCAGGAATCGATGATAGATTTCTTCAACTAAAATTCTTGACATTGATATTTTATATTTAGTTACTAAAAAAAAAGTTGTTTATTAAAAACTTGCAATTAATAGTGTATGTGACTATCTTAGCTGTTTGTTTTAAACAAGCTAGAATCAAATTTTGGACCCTATAAGCAAATTAACTTATAACGATTAGGTTGACACTCCCAGCGTTTCAATCCAATGTTCACTAGAGCGACCTCATTTTACAGCTAGAACGAATATTAAATATTGTTTTATGTATTCATACGTAGAGTCGTATGATCTGCAGAAGTCACTTGTGAGATAGCCTATCAATACCTTTAAATAACACTAATAATATAGTGAAATGTTATCAATTATGATCCCCGAAATATATATGTTTTGTGTTTTTTAAAGGCCCTTTCTTATGAAAATTGGTCTGTACATTACTTAATATGCTTGTAAATTTTAGCGCTCTTAAGTCTTGAGGAATTTTTCTTTCACTTCACACATACGAGCTCTTTTAATTGTATTATTTATATAGCTTTAAGTGAATTATTGTAATATTATATTTTCATTTGTAAATCAAATAGATCTAACCACATAATTGACAATAGAATCAAACATTTCTTTAAGATTATGGTCTCATTGTCTTCTATTTTTAGACAAATATATTTTCTAGTCACAGCATTTCTACGAATCCTTCATCCATCTACAGAGTATTTGCACTTAAATAAACAATGAAAGCCATTCTCGATTTGGGGCAGGCAACGTAAAAACAAAACAAAACAAAACAAAAAAAAAAAGAAGGAAAGAAAGTGGGTGAATTGAGGGTGGGAAACAGAGGAAGTTTCGTGATTTACAAATAAATACGTAGAATGGTATTTTTTTGCCCCCTTGTAGTGAAAATGCTGAAACCATGAATGTTTTACTGTTCCTATTTTGTTCTCTCTCTAAATTTTCTTCATTTCAATGCTGAGAAGGTTAAAGAGAGGATTTTGGGAGATATTTGGTGTAGACAATAAGATTGCATTGTAGGGATCTTATTATGTAAGGCTGAGAGGGGGAAAAAAAAGATCGAGAAATAAGAGAAGTGAAATGCTAATCGGAATATATCAAGCCATTTTGGTCAACTTTGAGGAACAACCAGTCAAAACTCATCCAAGAAACATTACAATAAACGGTTTAATTTGGCGTGATTTAAAGTTATAACTTCATAGATGCTCACAGTAGGCCTTAACTATTTTGATTAAGGCATACTGTAATTTTAATTATACGTTTATTGAATATTAATGTCACAAATTTATGACATTTTGGTGCACAATTTGATTTAGTCTATCTAACTAGGAGATTTTTCTAGTTGATCTTAGGCGATGCTTCAAATCAGTGTCGTGTCGTTGAGTGTTTCTAGGTTAAGCAGAGCTTGTTAAAACTGTATTTATGTTGTGTTTCCACCCACAAGCTGCGTCTTTGACCAATCATACATAGGCTCTACACATTAAATATTTCACATTGGAATGTGTTTATTTATTTACCATATTTAACTTACACTTCCTGAACCAACTTATTTTATCAGCACACGAGTATTGTATATGAGCGAGAGCGAAAGAGCCTACTAATTTTCTCAGGAAAGATATTTTCACGTACCTTCCAGGGTTCTTTTCATGCCAAAATCGATATGGGTCCAACAGCTTTACTTCCCCTCCGAAGGAAGTTGTGCTACGGAAATGTATCGCTCAAGAAAACTCCATTGACCGCTGCGGGTTTGAACCCAAGAACATCAGGTCCTGAGGTGATTATTTTACCCCAAGATAACCGAGGTTGAAATTTGAATCTGTACAAGTATGTTACTATAAACAAAGTTGGGCCAGATTAGTGATGAAGACTTTACATTCATAAAACTATCTTTATATTAAATAAAATAATACCATTAATAAATATTATTTTATATATTATATTATTATTTTACATAAAAAGCATAAAGGATATTTTTAAAATGCAATAGAAGACATATTATTAAAAAAAATCAATCAAAGCTCAAATTAGAAATATACAAAGAATTTTTATACTAAATAAAATGGAATTTTGATAGACTTAATGCTAAAATAAAATCATAATATGTGTAATTGTAACTGATAAAAGGGATAATAATTCCTCAAAGCTAATAGGAATTGTAATTTATTTAAAGAATAAATCATCAAAATAAAAATTGATAGTGATTACAAATTTCCTGCGTTAGGTGTGAGTATATCAGACATAAATAAGTTATTTGAGCACGTGTTGCCTTGAGCCTCGTCATCTCTGTGCCCTATTTGTCGAATTCTGTTACAGTGTTGTAACAACACCACTATCCTTTATCATTCCTCCCAGAACATGGATTAGTCGAAATAAAGCTCTTGCGATCCTTCAGGCAAAACATTTTGACTGGTGGCCAGGCCACATTCTTCTATTGTTTCTTTTCCGGGGGGCCGAGGGGGCAAGGGAGGTTCTTCCACTCCTCTTTATTTCTTAAATCATGATCTTAACTAGGTTTTTTTGGGTTTATTTTGTTATCTTTTCCTTTTATTTTCTTCCTTGAAATGAGAAAGATTCGTTTTGTATTTCTAGGGTAAAAGTTCAGACTTTTTTTTTTAAACAACTTTAAGAATCCAAAATAAAAATCATTCAAGAAAGTAAAAGCTACAGAAAAGAATATTAAAGAGTGAAGTTACAAAGAAAAGAAAAAGCAAATAAATTGTAAAATTGTTATTTGAAGGTTTATGAGGTCAACATTATTAATGTCAAGAATCACTGCTCATTCCCCCATTTGACACTTGACACATAACGGATTGACTCACTCTACTACCCTTCTTGTTAAAGGAGGGGTATTATTATTATTATTATTATTATTATTATTAGCACCGCGTCTTACTACCCGTTCGGGTTATACGCACTTACTCTAATATGTAATGGTAGGGTGATTGTGAGATGAAATGGAGGACCTACAATTTAACGTGGGATCCGAACTACGGTGGAGGCCTGGAATACCACACATTCACAAGTTGTGATTAATACACGTCTTGTCAGAGGTGAAGGAAGGGTTTGGTAATCAGATAAATCTGTGCCGGGACCGAGGATTGAACCCCGGACCCCAGCACAGAAGTTAAGACACCTGACCCCTAGATCACCAGGTCACCTAAAGGGTAGTACTTTAGAATGAATTTACTTTCATTTTGAGTGTTTTTGAGTTTACTCAGCGAACAACAAATTTTACAAAATAATCTTGCGAAAATGGAAAGTGTTTCCCTGTCATAATTAGTTGACGGTGAAAAGTGTTGTTACTAATAAATAATTTACAAGTATAGTTTAAAAAAAAAAAAAAAAAAGCAAAAATTAGTGATTAATAACAATGGCGCCAAGTTGCCAAGAAAATGCACACCGTGTGACCTGATCACACCATATAACGATATCATTTAATGCATAGCCCGCTTCTGTGGCCACGTGGTCTAACGCGCTAATGCCTTGTTGGACCAGAGTGCCGTAGATGGGGAGATCAGGGATCGATCCCGATCGAGTGCACCGAGAGTGGTTTCTCCACTCTTCTTCCACGCAAATGTAGGTACAACTTTCTCTAAATTGATACTTCCTAATCCCTAACCCATTAGTGTAATTAGTACATAACCGTATAACCTGAACAGGTAGTAAGACGTTGTGTTAATAATAATTTAACGTATGAATATAATCGGCTGATTATGTTGGGTTTTTTTTCTCTTCAGGTCGAGCTTACATAATTTATTTCGACCGTCATTTTACATCGGAGTTATTTTTATAGTACCCCGTCTTACTACCCGTTCGTGCTATACGCTTTTGTACTAATTAACATGATGGTTTTAAGGATCAGTAAGTTATATTTATGGATAGCGTGCATACATTTGCGTGTAGGTAAAATAGAAAACTATTTTGGAAAAATCTAGCCTCAGTATATGTGACCGAGATTCGAAACTCGATCTCCCCTTCATCGGCAGTCTAGTCTACTGCGAGAGTAGCGAAGTAGACTATGCGGCCATTAAATCAGGTGAATACAAAAGTTCATAAGATTCAGGGGTTTTTCATCTGCCCGTTTAATCAAATTTAGCTCACTAAAAAGTATTTATCTACTAACAAAATAGTCGGGATCACAGAAACACATTCCCATCGGGATTGATTATAGTGTTTCTTGTCAGATGCAATCAATATTTAGAATAGAAATGTCGTCTTGAAATAAAACACGGATCAATGAAAGAGAACCTATAATATTTACAACAAGAAAACAACATTTATTTCGGAAACACAACCAGAAGACGTGTAAAATAGAATTGTATCTGCTTAGTATCCATATGCAATCAATGACGTCGAAGGTTCTAGTTTTTTTTTTTTTCTTTTTTTTCATTTCCTTTTCAAAACAATTGTCATTCGGTTAACATTTGTATTAATTTAAAAGAAGATAAATACATATAAATATACCGTCAAGCAATTGTTGAAATAGTGAATTATTTCTGTATGTTTTATCTTGTAGTCTGTTCACAACAAATCTTGTGACTCAAAAGTTTATTCAGTGAAAGTTTATCTTATCATTCGTCGTCTCTTTGGTAATGTCTTCCGTTCTCGTACATATTTCCTAACGAGAGGAAAAACTATAATATTGGATAACTTGAAGGAAAGAAGAACATTCTGGAAGCTGAAGGAGAAGGAAAAGGCATTGGCGATCTTAGTTCACTGACAAAAGGATTAGACCTCTTTGTAAGACAGAACATATAATAATAATTTAATAGACACTAAATATGGCTTAAAAACTAACAGAATATAAAACAGTTACTCTAGTGAGGGTAGTTAAACAAGATATTAATAAACACTAACCAGCACCGGTGGCATAGTTAGCTAACCCACTAGTTTCGTGGTGATCTAGACTGACGAAGACGGGGGATATCGAGGTTCAAATCTCACTTGGGTGAGCTAGAGGTGATTTTTCCCAGATGGTTTTCCAAACCCTCTCCACACAAATGTGGATTCACTTTCTTTAAATTCAACCTTCTCAAATCCTAGCCCATTAATGTAATTAGTACATAAGCGTATAACCCGAACGGGTAGTAAGACGCGATTGCAATAAGAAAACACTAAAGCGTATAACCGGAATGGGTTGTAAGACTTGGTGTGAAAGAAAAAAACGGCACATGCCTAGCAAAATAACTTAACCTAAGACAACACTGTACAAAGAATTTCTAGAGCTAGGGGCTATTTTGTATTAGGACTATTATTATAAGTAAGTTCCAAAACCAGGAATTTTAAAGACCTATTTTAAAGTTTAAGGACTGGGGGTTATAATAAATTCTACATTTAAAATTTAGATTTTTGTGGAATACAATAGTGTGTATAAGGCACCACCTTATACAATTAAATTAATTAAAATGATAAAACCAACAAAATTTTAAGTGTCTCTTAAATAACTATTTATAAAAAAAAAGACCAAACTGCCAGAATGACTCATATTATAAGAATATAAACTATTTCTACTTTTTTTTACCTTGTGGTTGCTCTCCCGAATCCCTGGCACGCCTCCCCCTCTAACCTCTTCACCGACATTCCCCCCTTCCCCCTCCTCCTAAGTTCAACATTTGAAACTATTGTTAATCGTAGACGTATACAAATCGTGTCAGTCGAGGCCAAAATCTAAATCTGCGCCCACCACAATTATCAAGTTTTCATCACCTTCTTCGGTGGCCGCACGGTCTAAGACGCTAATCTCGCAGACGACTAAATTCCCGATAACGGGGAGATCAAGGTTCGAATGTCGGTCGGGTGTTATTGAGGATAGTTTTTCCTAAATGTTTTCCCACTCTCTTTACATTTTAAGGTAGTTACACTTTACCCTAAATTTAACATTTCTCATCGATAGCTCATTATTATTATTATTATTATTATTATTATTATTATTATTATTATTAGCACCACGTCTTACTACCCGTTCGGGTTATACGCACTTACGCTAATGTGTAATGGTAGGGTGATTATGAGATGAAATGGAGGACCTACAGTTTAACGTGGAATCCGAACCACGGTGGAGACCTGGCATTCCTCACATTCACAAGATGTCTTGTCAGAGGTGAAGGAAGGGTTTGGTAATCATATAAATCTGTGCCGGGACCGAGGATTGAACCCCGGACCCCAGCACAGAAGTCTGACACCTTACCCCTAGACCACCAGGTCACCGATAGCTCATTATTAATAGACCTACATGTGCGTGTAAACTAAACCAGTAGTAGGCTGCGGTGTTAAGAAAAATAATTGAAAATTTGTTAAATTTATTATAATTAGATGAATATTTTGATCAAAATTAAGGACTAGTGGCGTACCCAAGCGTTTGGTTGTGTAGTCATTGCCGAGAGTTTGAAGCACAAGAAGACGGCGGAGGAAATATTTTTTTCATGGTCGTAACATTCCACGACGCCACATTTTGCGGTATTAAGTCATTGCCGTCATGTCATCAAGAGGTGAGGTGTGGCTTAAACAATGGCGAGAGGGTGGGAGGTGAGGGGATAGGTGACTTAGGGTTGTTAGGGAAATGGGGGGGTTGAGGTGCCTGTAAACAACCTCCTCATCAACAAAATACAACTACTAAAAATATAAATGCTCTCCTATGTATCTGGTAGCCCAGATGAACTAAATATAGACAAACAAAAGAAGAGGACAACTCTCTACTGTCTGTCTGTCTGTCTTTCTTCCCGCTCCCATGTTTTTTGTTTACTCTTCCCTCGAGAGTAAATACGGGCTTGGTCGGGGTCGCAAAGTATGAACCTTCATGTAAAAACAAAAAACTCTGTCTTCGGACTTTAAAAAAAAAGGAAGAGTGTATTAATTTAAAAAATTTCATTATATTCTAAAACATATTTCAAAATAGTTTAACATATCACTTAAATTCTCGATGTTTGACAATAATTGGAATTAAACCCAAACAATGTTATAGTAAATATGTATATTAAAACAATAGAACAGTTTTTAATTTTAAATAATAAAGTTGTCAATAGTAAATTGAGTGAATAATCAAAATTTGATTAAAAAGTTTATAATGTTTAAAATGTTACTAAAAACATTTAACATAAAAAAAAATTGAAGATATAAGTTATTTAAAAAGTGCATACAAATTTGGAAGATATATAAATGAGATGTTATTTTAAATTAAATTGTCCATCGTGCATTCGTATATATTTTATTTATGGAGATCTTTCGAAATTTGATATCATCAGGCTTGAAAAGTGGATTGTGACTCGTCAATGTTATAAAACACAACTCGAGCGGGTCAAATAAATCCACTTTTAATCCAATGTTTAACATTGCCTTTGACCCGCTTCGGTGGCTGCATGGTCTATGTCGCTACTCTCACAGTAGAATAGACTGCCGATGATGGGTAGATTGAGGTTCGAATCTCGGTTGGGTGTAATCAGAGGATTTCTCCACATTGGTTTTCCACTTTCCAGCCCCACAAATGTGTGTACACTTTCTATGAATAATACCCTTTTTCTTCCTTTATTTAGCACCCCATCTTACCACCCATTCAGGTTATACGCTTAAGTACTAATTATGCTAATGGGCTACGAATCGGGAACGTTGAATTTAAAGGAAGTGAGTCCGAATTTGCTTGGAGGGAGAGTGAAAAACCATTTAGGAAAAATCACCCCAAGTTCACTCGAGTGGGATTGGAACCTCGATCTCCTCATCTTCGGCAGTCTAGCTCAACACGTAACTAGCGTGTTAGCTAACCACTCCAGCGAAGCGGGTAATAAAACCATCCCATTCCTTAAAACCGTGAGAGTAATTAGTACATAATAATTAATCCAAACGGGTAGTAAGACGCGGTGCTTAAAATACTCTCATTAACAAATGTGGTTTCTGAAAACAATTAGAACACAAACAAAAAATAAATGATAAGACTGTTTAGAAAAATATGACATGTCATAAAGGATAGATGGATGGATGGTCTCAACTGTAGATGTGTTGGTAATTAGTGACTAAATTATATCAATTTATTTTCGTAAATTTTATTTAAAAAAAAAGGGACACCTGGACACACAAATCAAACCCAGGACCCTTAGCTTAGCGCACCAATTTTCTAATACTGAGCTATCCAGAGTTCGTTCCTTGCGTAGGGTCATTCTTTAATAATAGCTTAAACCAGAGTCTGTAATGGACGTGTGTATATCGTCAACTAGCAATGAGTCATCAGAGATTTGCGAACATTATACTTGTGATACGACTTATATCCGTTAACAAATGATCCTTTGCATCACGTGCGCTTCGATCGTCATGTTCATTAAATTGTACAAATGTTCACTTAGAGTTACACTTATCAGTTTGCACCCGCACCAACGGACATTCAGAAAAAAATAAATCACTATTTTATCGCACTATTTTAAAAAAATACCAGATATTTGGAATTACTAGGAATAGCCCATAGAACATACCTAGTCAACAGATCGAGATACAAGTATATCGAGTATAGTATAAAAACAGTTTAGTAGAATCTCTTGGGTTGTAACTCAGAAACAAAGTCAAATGGGGACACATGTGTCTATGAACTCTTCATTTGTTTTTGCCTCTCCTGTCCACCAATGAAGTGGGTCCCACATGTTATGTACATTATTATTATTATTATTCATTATTACTACCCATTCGGGTTATACGCACTTACGCTAATGTGTAATGATCGGGTGATTGTGTGATGAAATGGAGGACCTACAGTTTAACGTGGGATCCGAACCACGGTGGAGGCCTGGCATTCCATACATTCACAAGATGTCTTGTCAGAGGTGAAGGAAGGGTTTGGTAATCAGATAAATCTGTGCTGAGAACGAGGATATTAACCCCGGACCTCCAGCACAGAAGTCACACACCTTACCCTAGACCACCAGGTCACCAAATTATGGTACAGCTTGTATATATAATATAATATAATATATATATATATAAAATATATAAATTTATGAGGGAGGATTAGGAGAAGGATGGTTTAATAGAATGCACCATTAGGGACATCAAATCAACCGTGTCTCACTCTCGCTCGCAGCATGAATAGACCACATTTTCTCAAAAGTTATGATAGTAATTTCATTAATAACGTTTCATATATATTGAGCACGTCCAAGGCACGTATGCCTTAAGGACCAAATTACTACTGAACGCATAACCTACAAACATATATGTATCGTTAAGAACTTGCTTTTCAAATAAAGTGACACACTTAATATTATTCATATTACTATTACTTTAAGATCTCTTTGGGTAAAATCCAAAAATACCTTTACTCAATTTGTTCCTTGTACTCTTAGGAAGATAGACAAGAAATACTTGGATAATTTTGAAATGTGGTGATGGAGAAGACTTTAGAAGATCAGGTGGACAGACATGGTGACAAATGAACAAGTCCTAATAAGAGTGGGTGAGAAGAGAACCATTTTGGATATGATTCTCCGGTACAAAGCAAACTGGATTGGATACATCCTTAGGAGGAACTGTCTTCTGCATGACGTCATAGAAGGAAAGGTTGAGGGAAAGAGGAGCTTAGGATGGAGGAGGATTCAAATATTGGATGACTTGAAGGAAAGCAGAAAAATCTGGGTGGTGAAAGAGGCAGAGGACAGGGTGCATTGATGGTCTAAGTTCACTGACAAAAGGAATGGACCTCTTTGTAAGACATAACATCTAATAATAATAAATAATAATAATAATAATAATAATAAAATAAAGTTGGACTTTTTACCGAAACCTTGGGAAACACTCACTTCCTATCACGGCGAAAACCCACGTTATTAGTTTGATGATTACGCTCGAACCAGAAAATGTATCAAAGTTCATTTATCTACACTATCCACTGGATAACAGCGAAATTTTGCTCAGTGAAATATCGCTTTATTTTCAAATGATTACTCTTAATTTTTATTCTATATTTTAAAAATGTAATAAAATGCTTTGACAGAAGTCTATTAACTTTTATAACTGTAAAAAAAAAAGTTCCTTCATATTTAAATGAGACTGTAGCTGTTATCCATGAACTTAAACGGACAACCAAAACCTCCCGAAAAGTAAAAGTCTAGAAGTGTCTACATGTCAAGGGGGAAAAAAAAAACCACTCTGAGATTAATGATGAAGTGGACTGATATTTAACCCCCCTGGGAGATATGCAGTGTCCCAACAGTCTGTTTTACTGTAAGAAGGGGATGATGGGAGTTGTGTGAGGGGTGCATTTCTAGAAGGGAGGTGCAATAGTCCATATGAAAGCATCTAAAAAAAATGGTTACACTGTCAAATAAGTTCTAGTCTTAAGATTATTTCGTGTTGCTCTCTAAAATAATCTTAGCACTCGGATATGTAAAAGTTTCAAACTAAAATTAGAACAATTATTTTTTATAAGGATGAGAATATCATTGAACAGAGCTTTAAAAAAGTATCTAAAAATAATCTTATAATTTACAACAGTAATTTCATTTAAATATTTTCTTAAGAAATCAAGGTTAGAAATATATTTTTGGCACCAAATTTTGTAAAAAATCTGTTAATTAGTAAAGTGCATGACATTGGATACAAATAAATAAATTTAAACATCATAGTGCAAACTTTAAAAAAAAGCAAGAAATCATTTGATCCCGTTTTTTTTAAAAATTTACAAAAGCCTTCATTCTACTTCCAAAACCCAGTTAAATATCTTCATAAAGGGTTTATCTTGAGTTAATATTATATCTTAAATTTTAATTAATAAAAGAAAAAAAAAAGATGACGAAACAATTTTTGATATCAACGCCACATTTTATTTTCAACAGTGTATTTCACGGTTCCTTTTAGGGGGGTTACGAAATAGTAGATTAAACCACACTTAGATATGACGTCATAGCTTACTCTCACCCCCACCCTTCCTCTAAATTATCCAGTCCGTGCAATGCTACGATGAAAACCGCACAAGTGACAATATTAAATTAAGTATTCATCTTAACTTTTCACCCTTATTTAACTCAAATTTAAAATTTATTTTTTAGCTTTATTAAAGTTTATTAATTACCTCTTTTTAATTAGATTTAACTCAAAAAAATTGACCAAAATTTAGCTTATATTTTTTATATAAACTAAAACTAAACTTAAATTTATTTTTTAAATGATGAAAATATGCTCCTTTTAGAAATAAGCTCACTCCCCCTTCCTTTTATAAAGATTAAAATTACGGGGCTGCATTAATTCTGCGAGAGGATTTGCCAAAAAGCTTTCCCCCCTTTCCCCCTCCCCCACTCCCCCCAAACTTTCTCCCTCTCGTGTAACATTTCTGAAACGATTTTCCACTTGACCGAAAAACCTTATAGCGTGTCGTGTCATATTTTTTTGTAACACTTCAGTTTTTAGAGCGAAAAAACGTATTTTTTAACAAAAACGTTAGTACGAAACTCCCCCTTGCCTTACCCCTTTTTCAGCCTCCTCTCTCTCATTACTAAAAAACTAATTTTTAAAATTTCTTTTCTAATAGACACGTTAGGAAGAACAGTAAAGACATGTCACAAAATGTTAGAAAAACTACTTTAAATATTATACCTGAAGCATAGGATTTACAGTTTAATTTTTTATATATTTTTATCAATCAATATGGGTGGTTTTAAAGGTAAAGGCTTGCCTCAAACCCAATGTCAGGGGGTTTTAAATCCAGTCAGGTCAAGGGGTTACCTTTTAAACAAAAAAAAAATAAAAAAGTAACATGACTTCTTCGTAGAGGAAGTAAAAACCGTTGTTCTATATCAAATGGGCAGTAACATCCCTTGAAAGGTATGTAAAAATGTTTTTCCCCCCCCTTTTAAATTTGGTAGGCCCCTTCACCTTGTTTATAAAAATTTCACTGGGAAGGAAACGGGGAGTCTTCACAATCTCTGAGTTTCCCTAGTACATGGGATTTATCCAGTGGTGCAGTTGGCACAACCTGTCAAAGATATGAGTGCATGACCAGTTTTGATGAAAATAAATCACATCAACAAACTTTGGGGTTGTTGATTTGAAAAAAAAAATTTATAAAACCCCTTTAAATCGAAATTAAAATTAAGTAAAAACTATAAAGGGGGGATGTACATAATTATATTTGTATTTTCTAAAACTGACTTTTATCCTATCAGAATCAGGGTATACAAAAATTTTTCGCCCCGTATTTGTGGGGGTTTTTAAAGAGAAAAAGAAAATATCGTTTAAGGGGTGCGTTAGAAGGATAATTTTTGAGTTTTTTGTTCTTGCGCTTTTTTTAACAAAAAAACCTTTTTTTCTAAAATAAAAAAAAATATATTCAGTATATACGTTTTGTATAATTTTCTATAAATGTAACTGTTAACAGTTTTTTTTATTTCATAAACTTTATAGAAACTGAACAATTTAAATTTTTAATTAAAGGTTTAAAATCCTTTTTAAATTCCCATGACTAATATGAAACCGATATATTTTTAAATTGGGTTTAAAAAAATAAAAAATATTAATAAAACATATTTAATTATATTTGGCAAAAAAATTTTTTTTAAAATTAAAAACCGCTTAACACACTGAATTTAACTCTGGTTCCTTTCCCCTAGATCTTATGCACTTTTTTATAACTAAATAATATTGGAAAGTATCGAAAACAATTTAAATAAGTTAAAAATTTTTTTTAAATTTCAAATGTTTTCTTTAAAAGAAATATTTTAATAAAAAAATTTTAGAACCCAACAGAAGTAAAAATTCAAACATTTATAAAAAATTAATAAAAAAAAACGAAGTTTTTTAAATTTCAAATATATTTTTAAAAACAAAGAAAAGATTTACATTGATCCGTAGTTTAAACAGTTTATTTTATTCTAAGCTACATAAGAATAAGCAAAACAGAAAATGGATCTTCGATTTTTGTAATTTTATCTTCCCTTTAATAAACCAAATACCGTTCAAAAAATAAAGTTAAAAAAAAAAGTATCACAGCTTTAATAAAAAAACAATTTTAAAAAAAAAAAAACTATATTAATTATACCCTATCGTTAAGTAAACCATGGAAAATTTTCCTGTAATAAACAAAAAATACTTTTAAAAAACTAAATAAACATTATATTACCCAAAAAGTTAAGTATTTTTTGATATGCCTTCCTTGATTTTCCCATCCCTTTGGTTTTTTATCCAATCATGTGAAATATTTTTGTGTTTTAACCATTTGGTTTTTCTTGAGCATACATTATAATATCCTATTTAAGCCGTTCCTTATGTGGTTGGCAAAAAACTGTGTAAGTCTCAAAAAACAAAAACTCCGTACTTAATCAATATAATATAAATAAAATTTTATTTTTATTATTATTATTATTATTATTTAGACCGTTCTTACTACCCGTTCGGGGTTATACGCTTTAAGTACTAATTAGATATTTTTTTGGGAAATTTGGGAAGGTTGTTTTTGGGAAGTGAACTCGCATTTGCGTGGGGGGAGGGGAAAAAACCCATTTAGGGAACCCCCCCCATTCACCCGACCGAGATTCAAAAACCCCCGATCCCCCGCCCTCAGCAGTCGATTTCAAACGACTAGCGCGTTTGCCAACTAACCGCCGGGGGGTCGTACTAACCCATCCTCACTAACTTTCTTTACACTTCCTTTACCCTTTGCATACTCCCTTCTCTTCAACAATATCTATACACAGTCCATACTTTGCTCCTTATTCTTAAAAACTTTAAGGTTTTTCTTTTTCATATATTCGTCTAAAAAAATTTAGCCACATCTTAATGGAAAACCTCTTCCTTTGACCGTGCACTTACCTTTCATATTTTTTTCTTCGTCACTCATCCCACAGAGCTTTCCCAAACCACATTCCCCTTACTCTTGAGTTTCCCTGACATCCAAAAACAATGTTGGCGTCAACACAATTATCTTGTGTCTAGGAAAATTTTTTGTAAGTTTCCGTAAAATTCTTTTCCCCTTTAAAAAATTGTCCCCCAGATAAAGCATCTTAATTAAAAAATAAAGACGGAGAGAAACATGCAAATCATATTATTTGGTTAAGTAGTCGAATTGTTTTTTTAAAGGGGGTTCCCCAAATGTATGCGCTGAACCAATTTACCTCCCGAAAATATAATACAAACTAACTTGAGTCCCCAGTATATAGGGTGTCCAATATATTTTTTTTTTATAGAGGAACACCAAATTTCAAAAAATTTACTTTTCCTGATTGTCTGGAACCGCCTGGGGGCACTTAACTCGATAGAAGACGCGCTATTAACTGAGGAAAAGGGTTGTTGGAAAACAGGAAGGGTAGTTAAATTTAGATTTTTATTGTACGTTTTAAATTAACGACCCTTTTAAATTTTTATTTACCCACATTTTGTTGTATACACCAACTACCCTTTTTTTGATTAATAAAAGAAAATTTCTTTCTATTCTTTTACCACCCTAAAAAAAAAAGTTGAAAAAACAAAAACGAAGTCTTCCCCCCGAACCGTTTTTTAGTTTGTAATTTTACCACGAAAGAAGGGGGGGGGGGGAGGTAAGGAAGGAAAGGAAATCCTCTTCTCCCTCAACAACCTTTTCTCGGGGTTTTCTTTAATAAGCCTGACCAAATAGCCTCATATTTACGGTTTTTTTTTTTTTTCTCCCTCCTCTTTACTTTTCTCCTTCATCTTATTGTTTAGACGGGGGGCTTCTCCTTTTTTTTTTAACATTCTCTTTTTCTAAATAACCCTTTTTACCCAACCCCCTCTATTTCCTTCCTTTTTCAACTCCTCTCTTTTTTCTTCTTCCCAAATGGGGCGGTTGAAATACGGAAAACGGCCCGACAGAGGGGATCACATTTTACGATAATTGCTGTTTGGTGACGAAGGGGTCCCCCCCCCCTCCGCATTTTCCCCTTTATATTATATATAATATATATATATATATATATATATATTTGCATTCATGATCCCAAAAGGGTTCTTCCTACTCTTTGGTGGATAACAGGCTTGTTTTTTTTTTTCGTTCTCTTTTATTTTGCTGGCCAAAGTTCTACCCCATTCCCAAAAATCTTTTAGTGACATTTTAGGTATTTTATTCAAAAAAAAGGATACCGCGCCATACCCGGAACACTTTAAAATTTTATTTTTTTTTAAGGTAGAAACCCTTTAAATCCCCGTAAATTCTTCTAGACACGAAGGGTTCTAAATATTATAGATAGTAAACCCAAATTTTGGGGAAATCTTTTTTCCCCCCTTTTCTAGTCTTCCCCGCCACCCCCCC
>JBCFYV010005361.1:0-13249 GCA_039000515.1 Timema cristinae
TTGAGGATTGGGGTTGAAACACAAAAAATCAATTTTAAACTGTAGAACTTTAGGATTTAGAGGATTTAAACACAAACAACACAGTATACCGATTGTAGCTTGAGGGTTGAGAGGATTGAAACAAACATTTCTTTTTTTTTTTATACTTTTTTGTAGGCTTTTTAGGATTAAAAAAACAAACAACAATTTTTACGTATGTAGGGTTGAGGATTAGAGGATTGAAAAAAACAAAATACACATTATACTTTTTGTAGGCTTGAGGATTGAGAGGATTTTAAACACAAACAAAACATATAAAACCGTTTGTAGGCTTGAGGGTTGAAGATTGAAACCAAAAATACACAAAAACTTTTTGTAGGTTGAAGGGTTAGAGGATTGAAACACAAACATCACAAAAACGTATTGAGGCTTTAGGATTGAGAGATTTAACCAAAAAAAACAGAAAAACGTATTTTAGGTTTTAGGATTTAGAGGATTGAAACACAAACATACACATTATACTGTATTGTAGTCTTGAGGTTTGAGAGGATTGAAACCCAAACATGCACATTATAACTGTATTGTAGGCTTGAGGATTGAGGGGATTGAAACACAAACATACAACAGTAAACTGTATTGTAGGCTTGAGGTTAGAGAGGATTGAAACACAAACAACACAGAATACAGTATTGAAGACTTGAGGATTGAGAGGATTGAAAAACAAACATACACATTATACTGTATTGTAGGCTTGAAGATTGAGAGGATTGAAACACAAACATACACATAATACGGTATTGTAGGCTTTAGGATTGAGATGAATTGAAACACAAACATACACAGTATACTGTATTGTAGGCTTGAGGATTGAAGTATTGAAACACAATCATACATATTATAACTGTATTGTAGGCTTGAGGTTTGAGAGGATTGAAAAACAAACATAACACATTATACTGTATTGTAGGCTTGAGGATTGATAGGATTGAAACACAAACATACATATTATACTGTATTGTAATCTTGAGGTTTAAGGGAATTGAAACACAAACATACATATTATACTGTATTGTAGGCTTGAGGATTGAGAGGATTGAAACACAAACATACACATAATACTGTATGTAGGCTTGAGGATTGAGAGGATTAATACACAAATATACACATAATACTGTATTGTAGTCTTGAGGATTCAGAGGATTGAAACACAAACATACACATTATACTGTATTGTAGGCTTGAGGATTGAGATGATTGAAACACAAACATACAACATTATACTGTATTGTAGGCTTGAGGATTGAAAGGATTGAAACACAAACATACACATTTTACTGTATTGTAGGCTTGAGGATTGAGAGTATTGAAACACAAACATACACATAATACTGTATTGTAGGCTTGAGGATTGAGATGATTGAAACACAAACATACACATTATACTATTGTAGGCTTGAGGATTGAGAGGATTAAAATACAAACATACACAGAATACTGTATTGTAGGCTGGAGGATTGAGAGGATTGAAACACAAACATACACATTATACTGTATTGTAATCTGAGGATTGAGAGGATTGAAACACAAACATTGCACATTATACTGTATTGAAGGCTTGAGGATTGAGATGATTGAAACACAAACATACATATTATACTGTATTGTAGGCTTGAGGATTGAGAGGATTGAAACACAAACATACACAGAATACTTTATTGTAGGCTTGAGGATTGAGAGGATTGAAACACAAACATACACATAATACTGTATTGTAGGCTTGAGGATTGAGAGGATTGAAACACAAACATACACAGTATACTGTATTGTAGGCTTGAGGATTGAGAGGATTGAAACACAAACATACACAACATACCGTATCTTAATCTTAAGGATTGCGAGGATTAAAATTATTTGGTTGTAACAAGAAACGGGTATGGCACCAAAGGTTACAAAAAATATATATATAATAAATTTAAAATACGTATTAGTTCACTGTTATCAGAAAATTTAAACTTGTTTTACTAAACGTTTTTAATCCTATGTTCATACTAATATTTAGTGCTAGACCCTATAGTGTATACATAGGCTATTTCTATGAATTTTTATTTTATTTTGAGTAAATTACTTTGTTCCTCTCAAACGCTGTTAATTACAAAACTCCTATTTGTGATCTTTCCACTAGTGTATCACATTAATGAATTTATTAATATCTAATTCTGCCACGATTGCAAGTTTTGTGAGACCTGAAATGACAATGTAATATCATGGTGGTCCAATAAAATAGTAAATTTCTGTAAATGTTGGTGCAAGACAGGGTTGTATATATATAGGGGTGGGCTGGCAGGCTCCAATCGACCCGGGACAGCAAAGATGGTGGCGCTTGAGGGTACTACAAGAAGATCCACTGCAAACGTTTATAAAAATTACCGCATGATCCAGAAGAGGTTTGATATTTTTAAATATGGTTTTTACCAAAATGTGGGTGAAGGATCTGAATCAATAAAAAGTTTAAATTTCAAGTTTATAGGGTTTTAAAAATTCTGTGGTAGCTTACATAAAGCCAATAAAGAAATCCCATATAATCTTAAAATGTCTGTTGTAATATGATAGAGGAAGAACAGATATAAACCTTTTGGTTTAAGCTTATGAATTCACGGGTTTAGCGTCGATCATTTTTTCTTTGAGACTTTACAATCAAATTTTAATTTTTTTAACTGGTCACAAACTAAGTAGTAATTTTCGCCTGCATTTTGTTGAAAACTAATATTTAAAATATCAAACGACTTGTGAAGTAGTGGGGTATTTCCCTTCACGGCTCTCCAAATAGCTCCATTCACTAATTCATAAATAGCAATAAAGCTATTTTCCAGTGGAAGTAGAACTGGGTTGTTGAAGAATTTTTATTATTTGTAAGTTTAATCCTTCGATTGGTACGTAACCATTCAGTCCACTTTTGACCGCATGTTTTGTACTTTATCATGTCATGTGAAGAGTCTCTAAGCTGCAAGATAATAGTTTGGGTCTATTTTGATATGTTTAATACATTTTAAATGCGTCTCCACCAGCTGATTGTGTGTATTAGAAAGCTTGCATTCGATACCATAGTATAAATTTTCAAATGATGTAGTAGTCTGGACAATCACAGAACTACTAGTTGCAACTTTTTAAAACAATCTAGATATTGAATATATAAATTTATTTTAGTTTGAGGTAGTTTCGGAAGATCAAATCAAACAGCCCACTGGAATACTATCTCCCCGTTTCCCGGTGGCCCATATCTCCACGTGCCCAGTGGCCTATACCTCCCCGTGTCCTGGTGTCCTATATATCCCCGTGTCCCAGTGCATATACATGCCTCTTTTCCGGTGGCCCGTAACTCACAGTGTCTCAGTGTCCCATATATCACCGTGTCCTAGTGGTACATATCTCCCAGTGTCCCAGTGGCCTATATCTCCCCGTGTCCTAGTGGCACATATCTCCCCATGTCCCGGTGGTCCATATCTCCCCAGTGTCCCAGTGGCCTATATCTCCCGTTCCCGGTGGCCATACCTCCCAGTGTCACAGTGGCTCATATCTCCCAGTGTCCCAGTAGGCCCATACCTCCCAGTGTCACAGTGGCTCATATCTCCAGAGTCCAGTGGCCCATACCTCCCAGTGTCTCAGTGGCCCATATCTCACCAGAGTCCCAGTGGCCCATACCTCCCGTGTCACAGTGGCTCATATCTCACAGAGTCCAGTGGCCCATACCTCCCAGTGTCGAAGTGGCTCATATCTCACAGAGTCCCAGTGGCCCATACCTCCCAGTGTCACAGTGGCTCATATCTCACAGTGTCCAGTGGCCCTTCCCTTCCAGTGTCCCGGTGGCCCATACCTCCCAGTGTCCCAGTGGCCATACCTCCCAGTGTCTCAGTGGCCCATATCTCACAGAGTCCCAGTGGCCATACCTCCCAGTGTTCACAGTGGCTCATATCTCACAGTGTCCCAGTGGCCCTAACCTCCCAGTGTCCCAGTGGCCCATACCTCCCAGTGTCCCAGTGGCCCATACCTCCCAGTGTCACAGTGGCTCATATCTCACGAGTTCCAGTGGCCAATACCCCAGTGTCCCAGTGGCCCATACCTCCCAGTGTCTCAGTGGCCTCATATCTCACAGTGTCCCAGTGGCCCATACATCCCAGTGTCACAGTGGCCCATACTCCCAGTGTCCCAGTGGCCTATATCTCCCCGTGTCCTGGTGGTCATATTCCCGTGTCCCATGGCCATATCTCCAGTGTCCAGTGGCCTATATCTCCCGTGTCCCAGTGACCTATATCTCCCCGTGTCCCGGTGGCCTATATCTCCCCGTGTCCCAGTGGTTCATAAACCTACCCGTTTCCCGGTGGCCCATTCTCCCGTGTGCCAGTGGCCATATCTCCCGTGTCCGATGGCCTATATCTCCCCGTGTCCTGGTGGCCATACTCGCCCTGTCCCAGTGGCCATATCTCCCGTGTCCGTGGCCTATATCTCCCGTGTCCCAATGGTCCATATTCCCGATGTCCCGGTGGTCCATATCTCCCGTGTTCAGTGGCCCATATCTCCCAATGGCCCAGTGGCCATTTCCCAGTGTCCAAGTGACCCATATCTCTCCTTGCCCTTGTAGTGCCATATCTCCATGTCCCGAGGCTATATTCCCCGTGTCCCAGTGGCCTATAACTCCCGTGTCCTGTGGCCTATATCTCCTTGTCCTGGTGGCCTATATCTCCCTTGTCCGGTATCCTATATATCCCGTGGCCCAATACATATACCTCCCCGTGTCCCGGAGACCTATATCTCCTCGTGTCCCAGTGGCCTATATCTCCCTTGTCCCGGTGTCCTATATCCCGTGTCCCAATAGCTATATACCTCCCGGTCTCTGTGGCCATAACTCACAGTGTCCCATTGGCCCATATATCCCAATGTCCCGTGGTCCATATCTCCCAGTGTCCCAGTGGCCTATATCTCCCACGTGTCCCGTGGTCCATATCTCCCAATGTCCAGTGGCCTATATCTCCACGTGTCCGGGGCCTATATCCCCCTTGTCCTGGTGCCTATATATCCCCGTGTCCCAATAGCATATACCTCCCGTGTTCCCGGTGGCCCATAACTCACAGTGTCCCATTGGCTCATATACCCCCATGTCCCGGTGGTCCATATCTCCAGTGTCCCAGTGGCCTATATATCCACGTGTCCCGGTGGTCCATATCTCCCAGTGTCCCAGTGGCCTATATCTCCACGTGTCCCAGTGGCCCATATCTCCCAGTGTTCCAGTGGCCATACCTCCCAGTGTTCTAGTGGTCCATATCTCCTATTATCCCAGTGGCCCTTCCTTCCCAGTGTCCGGTGGCCCATACCTCCAAGTGTCCCAGTGGCCCATACCTCCCAGTGTCCCAGTGGCCCATACCTTTCCCCTGTTCTGATGGCCTTATATCTCCCCGTTGTCCCGGTGGCTCATACCTCCCCGTGTCCCAGTGGCCCATATCTCCCAGTGTCCCGTGGCCCTTCCCTTCCGTGTCCCGTGTGGCCATACCTCCCAGTGTCCCAGTATGCCCTATCCCTTCAGTCTTCCTCGGTGCCCATACCTCCAGTGTCCCAGTGGCCTATACCTCCCTGGTCTCAGTGGCCAATATCTCCCGTGTCCCAGTGGCCCATACCTCCCTGTTGTCCAGTGGCCTATATCTCCCAGTGTTCACAGTGGCCACTATATCTCCCCCGTGTCCCAGTGGCCCATCCTCCCATGTTCTTTGTGTCCATATCTCCTATATCCCGTGACCCTTCCCTTCCAGTGTCCCGGTGGCCCATACCTCCCAGTGTCCCAGTGGCCTATACTCCTGGGTCTCAGTGGCCCATATCTCCCCTGTCCCAGTGGCCCATACCTCCCAGTGTCCCAGTGGCCTATATCTCCCAGTGTTCAAGTGCCTATATATCCCCGTGTCCTGGTGGCTCATATCTCCCAGTGTCCCAGTGGCCTATATCTCCACGTGTCCTGGTGGCCTATATCTCCCCGTTTCCCGGTGGTCCATACCTCCCGTGTTCAAGTGGCCTATATCTCCCCGTTTCCCAGTGGTCCATACCTCCCAGTGTTCAAGTGGCCTATATCTCCCGTGTTCCCAGTGGCCCATATCCTCCCAGTGTCCCAGTGGCCTACATCACCTATCCCTGTCCTGATCTGCTTACGTACTGTACATCACATATCCCTGTCCTGATCTTCTTACGTACTGTACATCTCCATATCCCTGTCCTGTTCTTCTTACATACTGTGACATCACCTATCCCTGTCCTGATCTTCTTACGTACTGTACATCACCTATCCCTGTCCTGATCTTCTTACGTATTGTACCTCACCTATCCCTGTTCTGATCTTCTTACGTACTGTACATCACCTATCCCTGTCCTAGTCTTCTTACGTACTGTACATCACCTATACCCTGTCCTTGTCTCTCTTACGTACTGTACATCACCTATCCCTGTCCTGATCTTCTTACGTACTATATATCATCTATCCCTGTCTTGATCTGCTTACACACTGTACATCACCTATCCCTGTCCTGATCTGCTTACGTACTGTATATCACATATCCCTGTCCTAATCTTCTTACGTACTGTACATCACCTATTCCTGTCCTTATCTGCTTACGTACTGTACATCACCTATCCCTGTCTTGATCTGCTTACGTACTGTACATCACCTATCCCTGTCCTGATATGCCTACGTACTGTACATCACCTATCCCTGTCCTGATCTGCTTACGTACTGTACATCACCTATCCCTGTCTTGATCTGCCTACGTACTGTACATCACCTATCCCTGTCCTGCGGTTCAATCCCCGAGATGTTTCGATATTATCTCACAATAACAAATTACGCCATGCTCTACTCGAACTCATAATCTCATTCTGTAAAAATGCTATCCTCGAGTTTAAAATCTCGCAATTCGTGTTGAGTTGTATAATTTCATTTGATTGTGGTTTACAGTTCAAAATTTCGAACTTCCGGTGTTTGACAACTGGGGTTTAGTTTCTACTTTAAAGCTTTATGAACACACACTCCAGCCATTTTAAACAAGAAGTACGATATTTAAACTTTGCTTTACTCGTTGGCTCTACCTGTTTCTTTTTCGTGTGTTATTTTTGGCGTGTAAATAATTGTAAAATGGATAATAAAAATAAAATTACTAAGGAACAGAAACAGATTATTTTAGAGCTTGTTGAATGTATGTAAACACATTTGATATCCCCCCCCCCCCCTCTTTAGGTTATAATTTAACTTCATAGGCATGTTGGCTAGTAGATTCACTATTATTTATAAACTTGTGCTTCAATTTGCATGCATTATTAAGGTCCATATTTATAAACCTATTTCATTGATTAAGTAAAATAATTGTTTATGGCTTGTTCCAGAGCCAACATTATATTTACGCATGCTAAGAACCACATTTGGTGGGATGTAGCTTACCATTTCTATTTGAATCAGATGAGTACATTTTTTTGGGGTAGCCACTGAATTGTATTTTATTTTATAAAAGTGAATAATATTGTAATACCTAATTAAAAAAATATTCAATGACACTATATTAAGAAAATGTTAAATTAAAAATTGCACACTATTTCAATTCAATAGTCAAATCAAAAACTATCTGCAGGCAACAAAAAAACTCCAAACTGGATCTAGTTGTTTTAAATTTAATAATAATAATACAAATATACCCTATGTTATTCTGATAGCCTTTAGCAGAATTTAGGTCTATTACACTCACCTCAATATAAAGTTTTCTAAAGTGGGTATATTTTAAATAAGTAAGCCCAGTATAGTAGTATATATGATTTTTTGATTGATTTGTTTTAGAAAACGAAAAAAATATGCAAAGGAAAGTTGGGGCCAGACTTCACTAATAAGGAGTATGTTGAGTTCTGGGAGGAGGCCCCCAAACAATTGAACTCTATAGTGTTGGGGCAACAAAGTCTTGGAAAGATTGGAGAAAGGTTTGTTCTTATGATTATGTTTAGTAGATTTAAGGCCTATAGTACTAATATTGTACATAAGTTGAGCATATAATGTATTCGAAATGCTCGGTAGGCCTACTCTGTTTTAAAAGCTTCCCTGAGTTAACACTAGCATATGCCTAAAATCTATATATGTGTTCTACATGTAACAATCTCTTTTCCTTTTGTGATACGTGTGATCCTACAGATGAACAATGATGATTAGTTTAAAGCATTACTCTTACTATAAATTATCAAACACCCACCACTTGCAAGTGAATTGGATGTTTTCATTTATACCCCATAGTTTATATTCTTAAATTGGTATCAAGCTTATAGGCCTATATAGTCTGGTTACCAATAACCAAGAGGTTAGGGTATGGACATCTGATGATCGTTGTTGAATGGTTTACACTCTCCCTGCACACAAATATACGTCAATTTTTTTCTTGTAAGAACAAATGAAAATTAATCATATTGATCTTAATATTAAAATATGCCATATTGGATTTTTTCACCATGTCTTACCACCCATACACATTTACTAGATAAGTTACTCATTTGCATGAAGGACGGTGGAAAGTAATTTTGTAAAATCCACCTCACTACACCGAACAAAAACTAAATCCCAACCTCCTTGTCACTTGTGAACCAGTCTACTCAAGACAGGTGGAACACTTTGTCAGTGATAGTACCACAGTTATGGGTCGTTGTCAAGGTACAGTAGCCCCACGGCTTCTTTGGTGCTGACTGACAGCTGACAGCTTTGAAAAGTTACCAGACCAAATTATGTATCCCTACGCCGAGCCATATGATCTGTAAAAAACGTGTGTTTAGCAGCTGTCACTTATGACAGTCAACATTTAGGTATAAACCTAAATGTTGACTGTCAGAAGTCAGCTGTGAGCTGTCAGTCAGCACCAAAGAATCTATGGGGCTTACTGTAGCTAAATTTTGTAAGTAGTGGTTTTCAAAGGGTCTGTTGCAGCACACCACTGCCGTGAAATTCTTGATATGTTATTGTTGATAATAAAATAATGAACGTAGTTTCATCCCACAAAATATATGTTGATAGCTACAATCAAAGTTGGATATTCATGGGAAACTTGAGTTTTTGTTTGTAACACAAAGGTCCATTTGTGGTTTAATACTGTCTGTAACACAAGTGCATGTCCGAGTTTCCCGTAAGTAACCGCAAGAACTTTCCCAAAATATAATATGTGCCATAATAAAAAAAAAAGATTGAGAACTAATGGTTTTTCACTCTACAGTGAATTTAAAATATATAGACTTTTCTTACATAAATTATGCTCAGCAAAAAAACAAAAATTAAGCATTTTATTTAGTCTTTTAAAATAAAAATGTAGTTACCAAAGAATACTTTGTATTGAAAAGTAGATTAATTCTAGGTTGGTTTTTTCACATGGTACGAAATAAAAAGTTCAAACAAAGAGAAAGGCGGCAGCATTTTAGAAGAGAGTGTGAGAAAATGGTGAGGTCCTCCTACCCTAGGAGCCGCTAGATGAAGTTCAACAAAGGGAAAGGCAGATATAGGAGAGAGGGGTGGGAATACGGTAGAGTCCCCCACCCTAAGCGCTAGATGAAGTTTTAACAAAGAGAAAGGCCAGCAAAGAGGGAATTTAAACTGGTAAGGGCCTCCCCCCAGAGCCGCAAATGAGTTCAACAAAGGGAAAGTCGAGCTTATGGAGAGAGTGTGGGAGACTGGTTAGAGGTCCTCTACCTAGAGCCGCTAGATGAAGTTCAACAAAGGAAGTGGCAGCATAAAAGGGGAGAGTTGTGGGAAGTCTGTAGGGCCTCCTACCCTTAGAGCCGCTAGATGAAGTTAACAAAGGGAAGTCAGCATATAGGAGAGAGTGTGAGAAGAACTGGTAAAGGTCCTCACCCAAAAGCCGCTGATAAGTTCAAAAAAAAAGGGAAAGTCGACAGCATATAGGAAGAGAGTTTGAAAACTGGTAGAGGTCCTTACCCTAGAGCCCCAGAGAAGTTCAAAAAGGGAAGGCAGCATAAAAGGAGAGAAGTGTGAGAAATGGTAGAAGGTCCTCTACCCTAGAGCTAGATGAAGTTCAACAAAGGAAAGGCAGCAGCATAAGAAGAGTGTGAAATCTGGTAAGGTTCTTACCTAAGCCTAGTGAGTTCAACAAAGGAAAGGCAGCTATAGGAGAGAATGGAGAAGACTGGTAGAGGGGCCTCCTACCTAAAAGCCGCTAATTTAAGTTCAACAAAGAAAAGGGCAGCAGCATATAGGAGAGAGTGTGGGAAACTGGTTTGAGGTCCTCCTACCCTAGAGCCCCTAGATGAAGTTCAACAAAGGGGGAAAGTCGACAGCATTTAAAAGGAGGGGAGTGTGGAAGACTGGTAGAGGTCCTCCTTTCCCTAGAGCCGCTAGATGAAGTTCAACAAAAGGGAAAGGCAGCAGCATATAGGAGAGAGTGTGGGACGACTGGTAGAGGTCCTCCTACCCTAGAGCCGCTAGATGAAGTTCAAAAAGGGAAAAAGGCACTATGGGAAAGTGTGAAAGACTGGTAGGGCCTCCTCCCCTAGACCCAAATAGATGAAGTTCAACAAAGGGAAAGGGCAGCAATAAGGAGAGATGTGAGAAACTGGTAAGGTCCTCCTACCCTAGACCCGCTAGATGAAGTTCAAAAAAAGGGAAAAGGAAAGCATATGGAAAGTGGAAAGAGGGGAAAGGAGGCCCTCCTACCCTAGAGCCGCTAGATGAAGTTAAACAAAGAAAAAGGGCAGCAGATATGGGAGAGAGTGTGGGACGACGGTAGAGGTCCTCCTACCCTGAGCCGCTGTGAATTTCAACAAAGGAAATCGACAGCTTGGGAGGGTTAAGCTGAGAGGTCCCCTACCCTAGACCGCTAAATGAAGTTCAACAAAAAGAAAGCACAATGGGAAAAGTGGGAGCTGGTGAGGTCCCCACCCTAGAGCCGCTAGATAAAGTTCAAAAAAGGGGAAAAGTCGACAGATTAGGATTAAAGGGTGACCTCCCCCCAAGCCGCAGATGAATTTCAAAAAAAATACACTTAATAACCGGGTTTTGGCCAAAAAAAAATATGGGAACAAAAATTGTTCTGGATTAAAACTTGGTAACTAGAATTTTAATAATTTCCCTATCTACCCGAATAACTTCATTCAAAGCTTATAAGAATCACTTTTTCCCTTTTTCCCTTTCTCTCATTTTTAAAATTCAATTTCAAAAGATTATTTTATTTTAACCCCGATTTATGGGAAAATTTTTTTTACTAGTAGCACATCTTTGGGGAGGGTTTTTAAAAAGTGGGCACGAGGGGGTTTTAGGTGAGGGCGCGGCAAAATTATACCGGTGAAACCAATTTTCATTCCTCCAACTTTATAAAAATTTTTGGGTTTAATGTATAAAATAAATATTCTGTTTATCAAGAACCCAAAAATTTATTTTGGTCTTTTATATAAAAATTTTTGAAAAAAGTTTCTCAACAATGACCTAATCGGGGGTGGAGGGGGAAAAAAAATGTTTGTTTCCAATTACAAGTACAATTTTTTTATGAAAATTTTTTGTCATAAAATGCTAAAATAATGGATATTTATAAAAACTTTTCTTTCTTAATGGTCCGGAAAATATTTATCTGATTACCCCAAACCCTCCTTCACCTCTGACAAGACATCTCGTGAAGTGGGAAATCCCGGCCTCCGCTTTTAAACGTGGGCCTCCATTTAATCTCAAATCACCCTACCCTATACTTAGATAAAATCATACAAAAAAAAACGGGGAGAAGAGTGGGCAATAAAAACACTCCTAATTTTCCAAATTTTTCAAAGTTCTTATTAGAAGATATAAAAAAAACAATTAAATTTTTGCAGACTAAAAGCTTTTCCCCCCCCGAAAGGGGTGAGTGCATAAAGTTTGAAATCCCCGTCTTAGGGGTTTGTTCTTTTCTACTGATAACATTATATCTTTCATTTTTATTATATTGAAAGTTTTTTACTATATTTATTCATGTTTACAACAACATTTATAGTTCTAATTATTAATGTCTATGATACAAAATTTTTCCATTGGCTTACTAATGAAAAATGGGCACTTTGCCTTAAGCTATTAATTGTTTTTTTTTGAATATTTGAAAATTAGTAATAAAAAAAAGTCAAGTTGTTTGATTAGAAATATTTTTCAAATTTCTATTTGGGATTAGTGACCATAACATGTCCAATGGGTTGTTAGCTAACTCGCTGGTATATTTTGAGCTAAATTGCCCAAAGGGGGGAGATCGAGGTTCGAATCTCGGTCGGGCGAATGGGGTGATTTTTTCCTAAAGGTTTTCCCCTCTCACTTCACACAAATGCGGGGGTTCACTTTTCTAAATTCAACTTCCATACCCCCTTTTCCATTTGCGTAATTGATTGAAGCGTTAACTCGAACGGTCAGTAAGACGCTGTGTTAAAAATTTAAAATTAAAATTTGTGACCAATGAATAAATGGCTTTCACTGTTTATATTAAAAATAATGTTTGGGAGTTTTTTTATTAATTTTATCTATTCTTAATAATAAAAAACTTGTACATTTTATATCTCCCCGGTTAAATTTATTTTTTCGAACCTCAATTTGACTCAAGGAAAAATTTTAAAAAATTTGCTTTTTTTTGCTTTAAAATCAAAAAGTTAGTTCGTACATCCCTACTGGGTATATAAGAATTTAAAAATACAGAAATTCATAATTTTATATTGAATTTTTATTTATTAATACTTTGTTTTAGGGTATTCTTTTGCCACAAAATGGCGCTGCCTCTTGTTCCACATCAGCAGCCAATCTCAAGGCAGAACTAAACACACAAGTGCCAACAGTCCTCTCTCCCAGGATGATTTATCTTTCAATGTATGTGTCAGAGACCATCAAACCTAAAAGATTTCTTCACAGTGCAAAAAGTAAGTAATAAGTTGTCATTTCTTTTAATAATACGTTTTTTATACATATTTAAATATAGTTTGGTTGAATTGAGCCAATCTAAAATTTTAGCTCAAGGTTTGTATTGGGTTTACAATAAAGAAGGAAAGGATAAAAAATATGGAGGCTTTCATAAAAAGAATTGAAACTCTTTTGCACACTATATTTTATTAATTCATACCATTCTTGTGCAATACAGTTGACTTCTAATATCTTACAAAATTTATGAAATAGAGTGAGTGCATTGAGAAAAAATATTTGTAATAAATAAAATGGTAAAGTAGTAGGAAAATACTCTTTACTTAATTTCTTATAAGGAATTGGAAGAGT
>JBCFYV010005362.1:0-15304 GCA_039000515.1 Timema cristinae
CTGAAAAACCCCCGCCCAGTCAGTGCCCTCACATTAAAATTTTAAAATTAATTTTTTTAAATATTGAAGTAACAGAAAAATTAGTTTGTACAATTCAACTCATCTAAATACAACGTTCTTTGGTGCTGCCCTACTCCAAGGCGATTACATAAAACAGTTTGCTTTGTTCTATTTGCACTAACTTGGTTCTAACAGCCCACAGAGATATCCCTTTCCCTATTTTTCTTATCACAACAGTTAATCGTTGTAATCTTGTATTCCAAAAAAAATGTTTTTGGTTTTTCTCCACCCACCCCCTTCTCCCCTCTCTCATGTGCATCATTCACAAAACCAACCCCAACAAGTAAGGTCACATCACACACGCAATAAAACGAAGAAAAAACCCTTTTTCTTTAAGCTTAAATTGGACCCTAAAAAACTGTGTCCGATCTCTAGTATTTATTTTAGGCTCGGCTCAAAAATCCAAATTCACAGTTCCCTAATGTGAGCGGGTAAATTTTAAGGGAAAAACAATATTTGTCTGGCTGCCACAATTTGATTTTCCTAGGTGGGAGCAGCCTTTAAGCCATTCATAATATTCTTGTCTCACTACTTTAGTTTTAGTAATGTTAAGCTTCTGCTATCAAGCACCATTCAAATTTCAAAACCTGACTCAAATCAGTGAACATGTGCTTACAAAGCTATATAGAACTCAAAACTAGATGACAACTTTGTTGACTGTTGTGAGGAGATTGAAATACTCGTAGACAACACACCCTGTGATTTGAGACATATTTCATAATAATATTTTAAAATTGTCTACTAATAAAGAAAATATGGTGATTTTATTTTGCATTTCAAAGTATTATGGATACATTGGTTTATGGAAATTGCTGGTACATTTCAATGAATGTGTAACTTATGCTTTATTGTATATAACTTGTTCCGTATGTTTCAGGTCCACATTGATTTTTAAAAATGAAAAGTTTTAACCTGAGAGCTTTGAAGATTTATTAAGCTGTTTGCTTTTTTTTTTCAAGCAAATATTTACAGAAACAACAAATTGGCCCCTTGAAATCCACCACATCATTATTGGCGGTAAAAGAATTGAATTAAAGATTTTGGGAAAGTTGACATTTCTGAGATGAAGGGAAATATTTTTTGTAAATGTTGAAAGTGTTTCAATACATTATTAACATTCTTCAGTGTTATTCTCAAACTCAAGTAAGTATGTTAGCCATTATTTTCTAAATTATAATACATATCTCCAATATTATATGGCCATTAAAATAATCACTGGGGATATTTTCAAGCAAAATCCATCTAATGTTTAGGGATGGCGAGTCTCAAGTACATTGAAATGTTAAGTAGAACATAAAATAAAAATGATATTAATAATTTACAAGTTAAAATAAAATAAAGACTTACCATTCGTCCATAAATAAGATTGGCTTCAAACACTTGTCGCAGCAATGAATCATGGGATTTAGCACCTTGTCACCAATCAGGTTAACTCTATGGTCCCAGCGAAGGCGCAACATGGGTTTCTGGTGAACCCCGATTGATGGTTGTAAAAGTGGTGCTTCCAATTGTGATATGTCCGCTTCCAAATCAACTGAGAGAATAAATGTATTTATTACTTCCGAGGTTTTATTTAGTCATAAGCCACTATAAGCTACAGGAAGTTATATTAGACTACCATCTGTAGATTCTGTGATTGTCAGACTTACCAGTATCCAGGATATGAGCACACTAATGATTACTGGTGGGCCGATACCTACTCTTCTCAATTCAGATACTTTGCTCGATACTATCAATTCAGTATTCGATCAAACTCAATATAAAATTTTAGGTTTGCAAAATTTACAAACAACATATACCACATCACTTGCACATAAATCAAAATACTGGCACATTTCACTTTTTAAACATTCTATTTTGAATAGAATAATAGAAAAAGGTATAAAAATTAAGAATAAGAGATAATTCTGATCAGTTTATTACTATGAATTTCATTTTGAAAATGAGATCAAGTGTGAACAGAATACGAGAAGTGGAAATAACCTTGTAATTCATAAATGATATGCCTGACAATATTTGCGGATGTACTAAAAGATTTTTTGAAATTGTTTAAAAATCAAAGTCTTTTAAAAACTAAAAAGCTTTTATTAATTTCAAAATAATGCTTTTTAATCATTTCACAATATCTATTAAATTATTTTTCTTAATAATATATATATATCGATGACATTGTTTAAGAAGACCATCAAAATCGAAGTTGAAAATGCTTGAGGTTGAGGTCAAAAAATAAAATAAATGAATATTTAAGGTGGATTATTTTTACATCATTCTGAATGAAAATTAGCAACTACTAATAAAATGCAGCTGCGAGCTGGTCAATTCATTTGCTCCCCACTCGTTTTGCCAAAGTGCTGAGGAAAATCGACCTATGAAGTTAATGTTTACTCAGCTAATTTAATACAAATAAGTGTTCTCGGGTTTATTTTCAAAATACAGTTCCTTCTGAAGTAGGATAGAGCAAAACTACAACTAGTAACTAATGTCTAACCACCAGCGTTGTTCAATTATTATTATTATTATGTACATCACTATCCCCAACCCGTTTGAGGAGTTGACCATGTTGAATACTATCGATTACTGCAATACCAGCCGATACCAAGGGTATCGGTATCAGCCCACCACTATTAATAATAGATACTCAGCCTCAAGCTCCACAGATGTATTGTGTTTGTGCAATTGGAGTGAGGAAAGTAGGTTTGTGATGGGGGACGGGGTGAAATAATAGTCAGCAAACTGGGAAAGCTTGTGTGTGAACCAAGGATAAAGAGTGGTTTCTCTGCTAGTAGGGGATGTCAGGGGCAGGAAAGAATCTGATGTTTACTATGATCAGCTAATTAGAAGGTAATGTTTGACAACAAAGTTTGAAAATATATATTTATATAGATATAATTTCATTTCAACAGCTTCGGCATTTTGCTAGTGATGTAAGTAAATTGATACTAAAAGACAGTAATTACTTAAAATATTTTTTTTTAGGAGTAATGAAGTAGTTCCTATTTTTTAATTTTAGCTGATCATGTCCTGGTTTGATAACCAAAATATTTGGCAACCCTATTCTTATTAGAACTATCTGCATTTAGATTCACTATTTTAAAATAACTGAGAAAAGAATAATTTAGCGGAAATGTTCCCAAATTTGCTTAAAAAAAAGTGAGAAATTAGCTAGGAAAACTACCTCGGTACACTCGGCCGAGATTCTAATCCCAACTTCCTTGTCTGTGGCCAAATGGTTGAGCTTGACATCATTCCACATTTCAAGCGATGTGGTCATGTTTATTAAAGCACTTTATCTCGGAAGGTATGTTTTATATCTCAATGTTCAAATCAAACGGTGACCTGGCGGTCTGGTGGTAAGGTGTCAGACTTCTGTGCTGGGGTAACGGGGTTCAATCCTTGGTCCCGGCACAGATTTATCCGATTGCCAAACCCTTCCTTCACCTCTGACAAGACATCTTGTGAATGTGGGGAATGCCAGGTCGCCACCGTGGTTCGGATTCCACGTTAAACTGTAGGTCCTCCATTTCATCTCACAATCACCCTACCATTAAAAAAGAGCGTAAGTGCGCATAAACCAAACAGGTAGTAAGACGTGGTGCTAATAATAATAAATAATAATAATAATTCAACTCAAACCATTCATAAACATTGAAACAACTATCGTAATCCAAGAGAGTTAGCAAATAAAAGATAATAGGTAGGTACCCGTTATTACTTGATGAGCGCAAAACACGAAGCAGGATTTGAGCGCCAACCTCCCATTGCTCAGAAAACTAGACAAGACAAGACTGACACCTTTTCCTGTGTTCCTATCAGTGTGTTCAAAAGAATATTGTTTTAAGATTTATGCCGGCATGCCATATAAAGTTAGGTCTTGTGCTTGTTGCCTTGTGAAGTTAGCTCTTGTGGGAATAGGTCCAATGAAGTTAGGTCTAGTTACGTTAGGAGCTATAAAATTAGGTGTAATAAAGTTAAGTGTTATGAAGTAAATAAATGGAGTTTAAGGGTTGTGACTTTAGGTCTTATAGTTTTAGGTTCACTGCCGCATGTCCTTTCTTTGGCATTGGAGTTTTCCATTGAAACATAAACAAGATAAAAATCTAAAAGTACATGCACACTTAAGTACTGTTCTGTCATAAAACACTAGGCTATGATCATTGTTTCATGTCTGGGTGTACTAATAATTACACAAGAAGATGAATGTTCCAAGTAAATGAAAATAATGAATTTGTGGATTAAAATAATGGCTGTTGTGTGTTTTTATTTTTATTTAATGATTCTAAACATGACATAAAATGCATGATAAGAGTAAAAAAAAAGAAAAATGTCTAAAACATGCTGCAAAAATGTAACAAAATGGAATAAGCAGTAAACTCTTTCAAATATACACAAAAATATATGCACAATAAAAGTAGACCTAGTGTTTTTGATATCAGGTTGTCATAAAATGTGT
Organism: Timema cristinae; assembly: GCA_039000515.1. NCBI lineage: Eukaryota > Metazoa > Arthropoda > Insecta > Phasmatodea > Timematidae > Timema > Timema cristinae. The sequence continues at coordinate 4,511 of JBCFYV010005362.1, forward strand.
TTGTATAAAAGTTAACTTTGTGATTGACTTTTAAGAAAAGAATGTGATGTTATCAAATACCAGGACCTGATCTTATTCATCACCATCATAATCATCCTCAACTGTTTTCCAGCCTGTGGACGACTCTGTTTAGTGTATCGGAGGTTTGTTTTACTTCAGCCAACAATTTATTAGGTGTGTCATGGCCTACAACTGAGTAGCGGGGCTGCTTATAGGTCCTCAAGTAGACCTCCTTTTGGTGGTAGCCTTCCATAACTGAGGCTTAGGGTGGTGACAATGACTTAGCTCCATGTCACAAACCCTTTCATTTCCAGCTAGACCATGTACCAAGCTTGTTGACCAGTCTCTCTACCCTCTCACTCCCAGCCAGTCCTTGTTGACCGTCTCTCTACCCTCCCACTCCCAGCCATCCTTGTTCAAAGCTTGTTGACCAGTCTCTCTACCCTCCCACTCCCAGCCAGTCCTTGTTGACCGGTCTCTCTACCCTCTCACTCCAGCCAGTCCTTGTTCAAAGCTTGTTGACCAGTCTCTCTCTACCCTCTCACTCCCAGCCAGTCCTTGTACCAAGATTGATGACCAGTCTCTCTACCCTCTCACTCCCAGCCATCTTGTTCAAGCTTGTTGACCAGTCTCTCTACCCTCTCACTCCCAGCCAGTCCTTGTTCCAAGCTTGTTGACCAGTCTCTCTACCCTCTCACTCCCTGCCAGACTCTGTTCCAAGCTTGTTGACCAGTCTCTCTACCCTCTCACTCCCAGCCAGTACTTGTTCCAAGCTTGTTGACCAGTCTCTCTACCCTCTCACTCCCAGCCATCCTTGTTCCAAGCTTGTTGACCAGTCTCTCTACCCTCTCACTCCCAGCCAGTCCTTGTTCCAAGCTTGTTGACCAGTTCTCTCTACCCTCTCACTCCCAGCCAGTCTTGTTCCAAAGTTGTTGACCAGTCTCTCTACCCTCTCACTCCCTGCCAGACTCTGTTCCAAGCTTGTTGACCAGTCTCTCTACCCTCTCACTCCCAGCCATCCTTGTTCCAAGCTTGTTGACCAGTCTCTCTAGCCCTCTCACTCCCTGCCAGACTTGTTCCAAGCTTGTTAACCAGTCTCTCTACCCTCTCACTCCCAGCCACTCCTTGTTCCAAGCTTGTTGACCAGTCTCTCTACCCTCTCACTCCCAGCCAGTCTCTTGTTCCAAGCTTGTTGACCAGTCTCTCTATCCTCTCACTCCCAGCCAGTCTTGTTCCAAGTTGTTGACCAGTCTTCTCTACCCTCTCATCCACTATTTTTCCAACTTACCAGCTCTCTTTCACTCCAGAGCTTGTTGACCAGTCTCTCTACCCTCTCACTCCCTACCAGTCTTGTTCCAAGCTTGTTGACCAGCTCTCTACCCTCTCACTCCCAGCCAGACTCCTGTTCCAAGCTTGTTGACCAGTCTCTCTACCCTCTCACTCCCTGCCAGACCTTGTTCCAAGCTTGTTGACCAGTCTCTCTACCCTCTCACTCCCAGCCAGTCCTTGTTCCAAGCTTGTTAACCAGTCTCTCTACCCTCTCAACTCCAGCCAGACCTTGTTCCAAGTTGTTGACCAGTCTCTCTACCCTCTCACTCCCAGCCAGTCCTTGTTCCAAGCTTGTTGACCAGTCTCTCTATCCTCTCACTCCCAGCCAGTTCTTGTTCCAAGTTGTTGACCAGTCTCTCTACCCTCTCACTCCCAGCCAGACCTTGTTCCAAGCTTGTTGACCAGTCTCTCTACCCTCTCACTCCCAGCCAGAACCTTGTTCCAAGCTTGTTGACCAGTCTCTCTACCCTCTCACTCCCAGCCAGACTCTGTTCCCAAGCTTGTTGACCAGTCTCTCTACCCTCTCACTCCCTGCCAGTCCTTGTTCCAAGCTTGATGGTTTCAACCAGTCTCTTGTCTATCGTCTCTATCTGACCTGGTTTCCACTGGGGTTCAACCCACCCTCCACCAGATGACTCAGACCCTGGGGTCAACCACTTGTCGGTGAGATCAGGTTTTAATAGGAGAGGCTGAGTGGGGAGGATGAAAACATGCCAATCAAAGATGTGCAGGCATTTGTAGTTTATAGCCTACTAAGTTATCTTTAGGGTAAACAACAATTACAACCGCATTCCCCGAAACTAATATTTTGAGAACTAATGTAAGGAAATTATTCCCCTTTCACAGACATTTGTAACCTACTAGATCAGCAAGCAAATTGAAATGTGAGGTGTTGTACTGTGTGCTAGTTTGAGGTGTTTAGTCAATTGTAATTTGTTATATTCTGGGATCTCACTTTTGGAAGGTTGTTGGTTCTCTTCATTTCCTATTGGCGCCTCCTCTACCTCCTGTATGGTGACCTCCTCCTCCTCATTCTCCACTGCCTGCAAAGCACACAACTCAACAGTTCATATAATCTATAACACAAGTCTCATGTGCCAATCACATTAACCTAATATAGCTCACCTGAACTGTCTTCTTGCCTCGACCCCGACCTCTGCCTCTTCCTCTCCCCCTTCCACGTCCACGACCACGTCCACGACCGCGCATTACTTTCTTACTCCCGTCGTCACAGTCCATCACTAAATACAATAGACATAATCAAGCCACGTTTTATTCATCTAAAAGACACAGTACATACAATGGCCACACAGGGTGGAATGGTTTGCCAGTGAGGCGGCAGTCAAGGTTTCGAGGATCGGTGGTTTGACACATGTCATTTATCACTCACTATGTTCTACAAACATTTAGACTTCTAAACAACAGAAGTTGTTTTTTCAAGTAATATGCCCTAATAAAATAATACCAGGGAACCAGACTGCTGGTAGTGACAAATCCACCAAATCCATAAAAATTACCTTGCAATTCTTATGGCAGAATTTTTCTAAAATCAATTATTTGAAACCTGCTTTATTGGCCACATGGTCTAAGGTGTAACTCTTGTGTTAAACTAGACTGCCAATGAGAGGGAGATCGGGTTTTGAATCCTGGTTGGTTATACCGAGTGGTGTTTTTCCACCAATCCAATCTCCTTCCATGCAAATTCGGGTAAAATTCTTCTAAATTCAACCTTCATCCCTAGCTAGTTAATGTAATTAGTACATATGCATATAAGCTGAACATGTAGTAGGATGCAGTGCTAAGAAGAATATTTCAAAATGCCTTATTAATGGTGAGTGTGTGGTCTGGAGAGTGGTTGTGTTGAGTAAAGTGCAGCACTGTAATGTTGATTGGAAAAAGAACCATGGAAAAGTAAATAGTCATCAAGCACACACACACCATTTAAAAATGTAAATTTAGTGGAAGTAATTATTTCAGACAATTAGGGGGAAAGTTGCCAGTGAAGGAATATTACATGATAATAGACAAGAGGAGAAAAAGTGGTGTGAGATTTTAAGTGTGGTTATTGATGTCACTATCTTCTTAACTCAATGAAATCTACCTTTCTGTGGTAGGCCTACTCATTCAACTGTGCCTTTTCTTGTCAACACTCCATCTTGAGGGCAGCACAACGTTCAACTTAAACAGAATCTAGAAACGGAAGCTCATTTCAGAGAGTCATGCTCACTACCTCTCATGGCGGAGCTGCAAGCTAAATTGTGTGCAAATAACGTGGTTTATGTGTTTGGGACTGAATTATTATAATAGCTGCAAGTACTGTATAATAAAATGAATATTAGTAAGATAAATTTAATGGCATCTCTTAGGTACTAACCAATAAAACTTTCAAATCAGGTTTCTCAGCCTATGGGTTTCGACTTTAGGTTAAGCCACATCTACCCTTACTCAGTATCCATAAGGTGCAAAATCTGTAGTGTGTGGTTCGTAAAAGATTGCCTCCAAAGCAACAGATTTCTCCATACATAAGAGCCTTGATTTCTAAGGGCATAGTTTATATTATTATTATTAGCACCGCATCTTACTACTCGTTCGGGTTATACGCACTTACGCTAATGTGTGATGGTAGGGTGATTGTGAGATGAAATGATGGACCTACAGTTTAACGTGGAATCCGAACCACGGTGGCGGCCTGGCATTCCACACATTCACAAGTTGGGATTAATACACGTCTTATCAGAGGTGAAGGAAGGGCTTGGTAATCAGATAAATCTGTGCCGGGACTGAGGATTGAACCCCGGACCCCAACACAAAAGTCTGACACCTTACCCCTAGACAACCAGGTCACCTACCATAGTTAATAGCAATCCCTAGAAATTGGATCAACTTTGACTTACTTAAGGACTGTCATCGATGGCCGAGGATAACTACTAGCGAGTCTACAAATAAATGAACATCAATAAGTAATCTTTAGTTGTTTGTCTTCAATGTTGCTATGGATGAATAATGTGTGAAAGGAAGTAACTGTGGCGGTTGGTGGCCTTGAGAGCTGCTCAAGCTGGTTTGGATGTGGAATTGGGTGTAAAAATTGTCTTGTCCAAGGCTTGTTTTTATCTTTGGCCTTTATATTGTTTATTTAAATAGTTTTAGTGGCATAAAAAGGAATGAATATATTTGGGAAGGAGTAGGGTACCAGGAGTACATGAGCTGGTAGAGGAAGCAAGACTGAGCTGGTATGGCCATGACATAACATTGTAACAGGATAGAAAAGGAAAGAATACCAAAAAGAATGATGGAAATGAGGTAAAAAAAATATTTGCTCAAAAGTATGCCTGAACGTCCTGTTTCCAAATCATAAATACCAGTGGACCCTACTCTATGTATACTTTTTTTATTTGAAGGTTACATAATTATATATATGCCCAGATGATCTGAAGAGCGCACTTGAGGATTATAGATTTAAAAAATATTTAAACTATTTTTTTAAGAATATCTAGTTAAAATGACAAATTTTGTAGTGAATTTTTACATTTATTATAATAATATATGTCATATTTAATTATAAGAGAAAAAGAAACTGAAATGTTGGCAAAAAGATGCACGATTCTAGATACTCCACCTATGTTTGTAGATATAAGCTAGATACTAAACTATTATTATTAATTATATATTAATATTTTTATTTTACTATATTAACTATATTTATTATTATTATTATTATTATGGTTAGCACCTCGTCTTACTACCTGTTCAGGTTATACACACTTACACTAATGTGTAATGGTAGGGTGATTGCGTGATGAAATGGAGGACCTACAGTTTAACGTGGAATCTGAACCACGGTGGAGGCCTGGCACTAAACTATATAAATTTATCAAGTAGGAAATGTGAAATATATTGTGACAGAAAAGAAATAATATTAAACAAAAGTTTACAAATATGTAAAAAAAATAACATAATATAATAGTGAAGGATTGGTTCTATCTTACTCTATGAGCCTATACTTGTATTTTATTATAATTACATGTTTAGAGGATGTATCTGTGACTACCAGAAGTGAAAACAACTTGTTGATTTCCCAATAATGTCGAAAACAAGGGTTAGCAATTTCCAGACTAATTTATTTGGTTATATTTGAAATGTATAGCACTATTTGATTGCACTGTTTTGAAGTTTTGTCAGCTCTGTTAAATGAGAAATATCCCTGGGAATTGTAATACATACTTTAGTCATTTCTGATTGTGTTTGTTCCATAGGTTACTTTAGTAATTCAAGATTGTGTTTGTTTCCTTGATTACTTTAGTAATTTGAGTTTGTGTTTGTTCCCTAGATTACTTTAATAATTTGAGATTGTGTTTGTTCCCTAGGTTACTTTAGTAATTCGAGATTGTGTTTGTTTCCTAGATTACTTTAATAATTTGATATTGTGTTTGTTCCCTAGGTTACTTTAGTAATTCGAGATTGTGTTTGTTCCCTAGATTACTTTAGTAATTTGAAATTGTGTTTGTTCCTTAGATTACTTTAGTAATTCGAGATTGTGTTTGTTCCCTAAATTACTTTAGTAATTCAAGATTGTGTTTGTTCCCTAGATTACATTTAGTAATTCGAGATTGTGTTTGTTCCCTAGATTACTTTAGTAATTCGAAATTGTGTTTGTTCCTTAGATTACTTTAGTAATTCGAGATTGTGTTTGTTCCCTAAATTACTTTAGTAATTCAAGATTGTGTTTGTTCCCTAGATTACTTTAGTCTTTAGAGATTGTGTTTGCTCCCTATCTTACTTTAGTAATTCAAGATTGTGTTTGTTTCCTAGATTACTTTAGTAATTCAAGATTGTGTTTGTTTAGTAATTCGAGATTGTGTTTGTTCCATAGGTTACTTTAGTCATCCAAGATTGTGTTTGTTCCCTAGATTACTTTAGTAATTCAAGATTGTGTTTGTTTCCTAGATTACTTTAGTAATTCGAGATTGTGTTTGTTCCCATGAATACTTTAGTCATTCAAGACTGTGTTTGTTCCCTAGATTACTTTAGTAATTCGAAATTGTGTTTGTTCCTTAGATTACTTTAGTAATTCAAGATTGTTGTTTGTTCCCTAAAATTACTTTAGTCATCCAAGATTACTTTAGTCATTCAAGATTGTGTTTGTGTCCCTATATTACTTTAGTTATTCAAGATTGTGTTTTTTTTCCTAGATTACTTTAGTCATTCAAGATTGTGTTTGTTCCCTATGTTACTTTAGTCATTTGAGATTGTGTCTGACCCTAGTCTATTTTATTCATTCGATATTGTGTTTTTCCCTGATTTATCATGTTAAATGTCTTAGGCCTAAGTTATATGATAGTTTGGCTTTACCTCTTGCACTTTAAATTTATTTTATAAGTAAATTTAAAGAAATCCTTTTGATATCAAACCCACAGTATATTTATAATTAGGCCTACCTAAATAACTTTAAAAATATTAAAATTTTACAATTTGGCTAAACCAAAATTGAGTTTCCATTGATAACTTTTTTCTGAACAAAAATTACTCAATAGGCCTATCTAAAGTATGTTGAAAGTGTTTTTCCAATTTTTTTTAGTTCTAAATTGCAACTTCATTTTGTAAAATTATTATTAAAATTAAAAAAAATAAAAAAAATTCTGGTTTGAAAATACTTTTTAATTTATTTGTATTTATTTTATAAACATACACCTATCCCAATTTAAAAATCTATTAATTTATTTAAGAGCATTAAGTACAAAGATCTATAAATTTTGACACTTGAATGTTTCCCAGCAGCCAATGAAATAGAGATCTATTCATTCTTTTTTGAAGGGCAGACAATCGTTTTAGTCTTGATTTGGTGGTAAACGCCCAAAATTGTTCATGTAAATTAGATAATAGTGTAAAAAATACTAGTTAATTTGTATTGGATTCGTTAATAAAGAGGTGCATTCCAGTTTTTACTCTATGCTTTTGAATTTTAATCAGTAAGTCATTTAATTTTTTTCTATTTATTTCCCCGAACGGGTAGTAAGACGCGGTGCTAATAATAATAATCTATTTATTTATTTATTTAGTCTCTTACTACCCGTTCGGGTTATACACATATTTAATTATTCCTTTTCATAAAATAAACAAGAGTCATCCACAAATAACTGTTTAAAACAACTAAAGAATTTTGAGCATTGTTCATTTCCTGATCACAACTCTTTTATAAATGCAACTTAAGTAATTTTTTAGTTATGCCAACTGAGTTTTTTTATTTGTGACAGCTGAGAATCAACTGTATTGAATGCTTTGGTCAAATCAATAAATAAACCAACTCCTAAATTCCCCTTATCAAATGAATGTTGTATTTTGATAATTTGATCAGTAACCACCACTTGTGTAATGCCGAGATCACGATCAACTTAACGTAACGTTCACTTAAAGTTAAAGACTTATGTGTGATCACGATTCACTTAACTTAACGTAACAACTCGAGCCAAAAAATATGCATTCTCGAGTATGATCTGTGGTTTTGTACTATTTGTAAAGTGATGATCTGTGAATGTATACAGTTTTCAATCAATATAATAAATATCTATTACTAAACTTTTTGATAAATTTAGTTCCCTATTTTAGTTTAATTATTTTGTTTCAATGTCTGATCACTAAAACTTACGCTAAAGAGTAAACATTGGTCATAATACCAACAAATGAATTACTAAATAGCCCTGTTGACGTCACTTGCATAATGATTGGCTGCCTAGATAACGTGATACCCTCAAGTAACGTAAAGTAAAGTAAAAGACCTCCCAAGACATCTCTTACTTTAAGTTAACTGCAAGTCAACGTTAAGTTAACTGCATCGTGATTGCTTCCATTTAAACACACGAGGAGGTCCTTTACGTTAAGTTACGTTGATCGTGATCCCGGCATAATAGGGTTTTTCATAGACTCATATTGCCAACCAAAAAGTACTAACTGTTACATCTTTTTCTATTATTAGACACAGATTGGAGATGAGACCTGTGGGTACTTGGTCGGTCTATAGTTTTGCAAAGTACTTTTAAACCTTTTTTTAAAGATAGGAACAACCAAGGATGCTTTCATTTTATCTGGGGAAGTCCGTTTCTGTCTAAAATATTTGTAATACAATACCTACTAAACCCTTCCCTTTTCTATCCCTATTCAAAAGCTATAGGGCCCATTTTAAAATTTTCCGGGGGAACAGTTGTTTTTGGAAAAGGGTTTAATGATCCAAAGGGGTTTCAGAACATTCCATCTTTTTAAAATTTTCACCCCCCCCTTTCACTTTTATACTTTTCCTTACAACTTATAAATTATCCCCCAGGATTCACCTTTGATATATTATTTACTAAATCTGGGACAATGTTAACAAGGAAATCCTTAAAGTAAAGATGTTAGCTATATGATTTGGGGTTTAAATTTGTAGTGAGATTATTATGGCTTTTAATAATTTTTAAAAACCTGTTGGGCCCGGGGGGCCCCCCTTTATTTGTTCCTTCAAAAAAATATTTTTTTTACAAAAATAAATCTTCCCTCGCAGTGTTATTTACCCCTAAAGACACAAAAAAACTATTACCCAAAAAAAAATTTAATTTTGGGAAAATTCTGTAGTTATCTATTTTTTTTTTTGGGCCCATAGCTACTTAATAGTTTTTTTAGGAGGTTAATAAAGATATCAAGGCTATGTGTAAGAGTTTGATTAATGTAAAAACCACTAAAAGATCTAAAAAATCTGTTTTTTGCAAAAAAAAATATGCAAAGAAATAATATCCCATTTGCGAGATTGAAGTTGGCTACAAAAATGTCAATGTTCAAGGTGTCCACTATTTTGCTTTTTAAATTTTACGTCTCTCAAAAAAAATTTTTTTCTAAATCATTGGGAAATAGTTTTAAAGGGCCATTTCACACGAGGCAACTATCACCCAACAAACATCTTTTTATTGTTAACATAATGGAAGATTGGGATTTACACACGAAGCAACTGACTTGCCTGCCCCGTCAACATTTTTACTCAAAATTTGGGGCCACTATGGGGTGATTTGGGAATTTAATGCCCATCTGGACAGCTTCGCCCATCCAAAACTGCTTGGTTAATAATCATGTATTTATATGGTGTAATTCCCACAGGCCAACAATCGCTGGCCATCCCCAACTGGTGCCAACCTCCAAGCACCTGTTGAAATTTATTTGGGGCACAAAAAGTTATCGGGTTTTAGAAAATCGTCGGTTTTTTTTTGACTGCATAGAAAAATCGTGTGCAATGATTTTGAGATGAGTTTACCAGAATTATTAAACATTGATGTTTTTAAATATCTAAATTTGGATCAGCGACTGGCTATTTGGAAAAGTAAAGTGGATGATTTTCTCAAACAGGATACTTTAAAAAGGGGGCCTGGGAAGAAATCATCAGGAATTTGTCCCAGGGCCCTTTACTAAAAGAAAACCCTTGGTAAGAAACTGTTGTAAAAATAAATTACTATTAATCTTATTATTTTTTTTGTAACTTACTTTTTTTTTAAAAAATATTTATCATTGTAAAGTGATTAGGGGTTTTTACCCAAAATTCTCCCCCCTTTTCAAGGATATTTCCATCTTTTATTTTTAGTATTATTATTGAACCCTAGATTAAATTGTTTTATATTTAGGGTAAAAATGCCATCAATTCATCAAAGAACATTCAAAAAAATTAAATGTGTTGTTTTAAATAAATAAATTTTTTTGACAAATCTAGCTTTAAAGGGTTTTCAAGTTATATCCATGATGAGAAATTTCAGCACAATTGGTACAGTGGTTTTTGGGGGTGATTGAGCAACAAACAAACAAGATTTTGTTTTTTATTTTTTTAGTAAGAAATAGGATAGGGTTTTAAAAGCTGCGGGTTGGCTTTGCTTAGCCAGTGAGCCAAAAAGGTCCCGAGTTCGTTCCGAGCATGGCCAAAAAAATTATCATTGGGGGAAATGTGTATGGGCCCCTTTCACAGTGATAATTGGGGGCTGGGGGGGTTTTGGGGTGGGGGCTGTTCTAGATTTAGGCTAATTAGCGTAATTAAATACATAAGCGTGTTTAAATTTAACCCGAATGGGTTATAGAAGCCCGGGGATAAAAAAAAAAATATTCCCCTCCCTCTCCCGTTCATAAACTTAACTTTTTTCTCAATCTAAAAAAAAACCTGTCCTCCAAAACCATAATCCCGACTTGACCTAATTTTTATGCAGAGTGAAAAATTGACCAGCGACAGTTTGCATGGCGATAAATTTCCCCCTTAGGTCCGGGTCTAGGGAACAAAAGGCTTTTGGAGGGGCCCCAGGGCCCAAAAGGGAAAATATATAATTTTTTTAAAAAATGAAATTATAAATTTTGGGCAAAAAAAATTAAAAATTTTAATTTCCCCTATTTTATTTTATTGAGTACAAATGATTTTGTGCATAATTACACAGAAAATGTAAGGGTCAAAATTTTTTTTAAGTAAATAAA
>JBCFYV010005363.1:0-16562 GCA_039000515.1 Timema cristinae
AAACCCCCGGGGAATCGGGATTTGAATCTCGGTCTGGGTACGGAGATTTTTTTTCTACTTTTTATTTATAATTTTTTTTTCTTCCCCCAATAATGAAAGGGGCCCCACTTTTTCAACTAATTTACTCATCCAAACCAGATTTTAATAAATGTCGATATTCAACCCGGGAAACAGAAAAAGTTTTTTTGTCTGATGTGACCAAAAAACAGACGGATCGGTGAAAACCCAATTTTTCTCTTTTTCCCAGGGGTCGATTTTTCAAAATCTCTAGTTCGTTTAAATTTTGATGACCCAAAAACACTTACCCCCCCGGGGGTTGAAAAAAGTAAACTGGAACAAGGAGCCCTTGGAAAAAAAACAAAAAAGAGGAGGCTTCAAAAAATGTTTAAAAAAAAAAATAAGGGAAGGGCATATCCAAAAATTGAAAAAACTCGTCGGACAGAGTCAGTAATGAATGGTGCTAAAGGGAGGTGGTTTGAAAGGGACCCCAAATAAAGATTAAAAAAGTGCCCCATAGGTTTTGGGTGCATGTTGAGGGGAGATGTGGAATAGTGACGAAGCAAATTATAAAGGGGTAGAGTGTAGGGTCAAAAAAAAGGGGGTACCCATTTGATAAAGGCTAAATTTTGGAGACCCATGTGTAAAAGAAGCGCATTAAGAGTTTTATGAATTAAAGAGCAGTATGATTGGGTTTTTGATCCCCAATGGTTGGTTTTAGCTGTATTCACATTTTTTATTGCCTCCCCCAAAATAAAATGTTTTTAGGTATAGTATTATAAAATATAATAAATTTTAAATTTTTGTGGTGGTGGATGTATGTATAAAATTAAAATTTACAGTAACCCCTTTGGTGACCGCAGGGTCAAAAAGGTTGGGGTTGGCCAGACTGGCGGGCGAGCGAGCGAGCGAGCGCTAAAATATAAAATAAACACTTTGGTTTTGTAAGGGTGGCCACACTGAGGAGCGGGGGCGAGCGACTGAGCGCGCGCGCTTGAAAGAAGAACTGGTTCTATTTTTCAACGCGCGCGCCCGACCCTTACAGTCATTTTAAAACGGGCGCTAAAATATTATGAAATTTTGGGTTCATTGATGCGGGGGAAATTTTCTCTTTTTGACATAATTTGACTTTTTTCTATCAGGAAGGTTTAACACACTTGCTTTTAATCCCCGGGTGACCGGGCGGTCTGGGGGGTAAGGTCAGACTTCTGTGCGGGGGCCCGGGGGTCAACCCCGGGTCCCGGCACAATTTTCTATTACCAACCCTTCCTTCACCTTTTCAAACATCTTGGAATGGGGAAAAACCCGGGGCCCCCGGGTTCGGATTCCACGTTAAACTTAAAGGTCCTTCTTTTTCACCACAATCACCCTCCCATTACACATTACGAAGTGCATATAACCCGAACGGGAAGTAAGATGCGGTGCTAAAAAAATAATAATAATAATAAAAATTTAAAAAAAAAATTTTTTGGCCTAATTTAATTGGAAGACCTAAAAAATTTAAATTATAATTTAAACCCGATATGTTAAAAATACTTCAATATTATAATCAAAGTGGGCCTTTTTACAAATAAGAATCACCTTTATTTTGGGGAGAGAGATGAAAAAACCCAAACAAAAATAATTTTTAAAAATCCCCTTTTCATTCACTGAGCCAAGATTCGAACCTTGCCTCCTAGTCAAAAACATCGAGTGAACGCACCATTCCGCCACTGTGCGGGTAATCTGATTTTAAAAAACTTTAGTAATACCAAAACCATTTCTAAATTTTTTAAAAGGATGCATTCTACTTTTTTCTTTTTTTATAAATACACAATATTTTCCCGTAAAATTTTCGAGGAGCAAGATTACTAAGTTTTTTTGACAGAACATCTTCTCTAACAGGGGGGAGGGGGGGGGGGGTGACCTAGTGGGCTAGGGTAAGGGGTTCCCAAACCTGTGCTGGCAGCCGGGTTCAATCCTCGGTCCCGGGGACAGATTTACTTTATTCCAAACCCTTCCTTCACCTCGACAAGAAACTTGTGAATGTAGGAATGCCCGGCCACCACTGGTTCGGATTCCACGTTAAAAATGAGGTCCTTTTTTCATCTCCAATAACCCTAAACCCTTACACATTCGAAGTGCGTATAACCCAACGGGGAGAAACCGGGGGCAATAATAATCTAACAGGGTCCGCTAATTTCCGCTCCCGCCATTGGCCACCCCCCCGTTGCGCCGCTCGCCCTCGCACCTTTGGCATCTGGCCGAACCCTTTCTTTCGTTTTTTATACTAACGGCAAGAAGGGGAAAAACGGGTTTGATCCCGTTAGGTCATTGAGGGGTTTTTTTTCTAAACGGTTTTTGTTTCGTCTTACATGCAAAAGTGGGGGCATCCCAGTAAATTAGGGCCTTTTATAATCCTTTAAAACACATTGGTGTAAATACACATAGGTGTATAGCCCGAACGGTAGTAAGACGCAGTATTAAAATAAAATTGCTAGTGATGGTGAAAAAAAGCTTGTGTCTGGTGGCTCAGTCCCACCTGTAGCCGAATAACGTTACTATACTCAGAGTAAAAACGTCTTAATGGACGTTGAGAATGGGGCATACGTTAGCTCAGAGCTACCAGACGATCTGTGACCCATACTAGTTCGTGTAAACGCTCACCTTCATTAGTTTAATTAGGGGATTGACAAAAGAGTGAGCCCAGAGTCCATTATCATCGTATAAATTGACTGTCACGAGATTGAAATTGAAAAATAAAAGGTGGGTGCACCGCAGAGATTTTCTCTATTATCTTAAAATAGACGTTATACTAAAAACTCATGAGATTTATGAAACGAAATAATATACAGCGTTGTAAAAAATACTCCACCAAAGATTTGTAAATTAATAAATTTGTATAGAAACATTGAGAAACGAGGAATATAACTTTCGAACAGAGAGTATAACAATTTCACAATTTCGAACACCTTAGTAATATTTATATATGTATGATTAGAGCTCAGAAACTATTGATTGTGTAAAAATATTTTTAATTATTTTAAAAGTTTTTTAAAACTGTATTGTTCTATAATTTTACAATGTTAAGTTATTTCGTATCTTAAATAGTTAAAGAGATATTAATTAATATGTTCCAAAATGGAAATTTTCACTTATGTAAAGTAGCCTACTCTAGTAATCAAAATCGATAGAGTAGATTTTGAGAAAATCAATTTTTTCCTCCCTCTTTTGCCCTTCAGTAAACTACCTATAATTTTAGGGTTAGATATCTAGTTCCAAAAAAACCCTCGGGGGAACCATATGAAAACCCTAGGTTTCATCCCGATCGCCGATCGGTAAAATATCAAACGCAAAAATCAATTTTTCAGTTTTGAGGGGGTGTGGGTAATGATGGAGTGTCATGAAACGTCAATATTTATTAAATTTTTGAGCTCGATTTCTCTGACTATCACAATACTCACTTCTCCAACAAATCAAGAGAAAATAAAAATGCATTCGTTCCATTTAAACGGTCAGAGTGGGTACTTAAACACACCTCACCAAGGATCGAAGCAGATACTACGAATGTCACTTATCCCTGTGTTGCATTGATCCTCGAGCACACATGAGGCCAACTCCGTTCCATCGCCGCCACACAAGTCGAGGTAAACAAACACGCGACTAGTGGAGGAGACAACTCGGCGATTGCAGCGCTCTACAGGAGTGTACGTCAACCATGCCATATGGGGAGCTGGTTACACCTTGAGCTAACACGAGCTTGTAAGAAAACACAACTCCTGCTAACTCTCGCAGTTCAAATCAAAATGAGGTGTGTGCAGCTTATAATAAGTCTAAGTTGGGGAAGGCCTATTTTTATGCAAGTTTTCATGAACTTAGAGAAGACGATATTTCATTTATTTCATCATGTCAACAACTTATTTTGATGTTGTGAACAATATTTGTAATTGTTCGTTGCAGAAGATGTGGAGATTGGTTGTCACAGTGAGTTATACTCTATCTACGGTAAAAGATGTGGGTGACAGAAAGCAGAAGATGTGTGGAGATTGGGTTGTCACAGTGAGTTATACTCTATCTACGGTAAAAGATGTGGGTGACAGAAAGCAGAAGATGTGTGGAGATTGGTTGTCACAGTGAGTTATACTCTATCTAAGGTAAAAGATGTGGGTGACAGAAAGCAGAAGATGTGTGGAGATTGGTTGTCACAGTGAGTTATACTCTATCTACGGTAAAAGATGTGGGTGACAGAAAGCAGAAGATGTGTGGAGATTGGTTGTCACAGTGAGTTATACTCTATCTACGGTAAAAGATGTGGGTGACAGAAAGCAGAAGATGTGTGGAGATTGGTTGTCACAGTGAGTTATACTCTATCTAAGTAAAAGATGTGGGTGACAGAAAGCAGAAGATGTGTGGAGATTGGTTGTCACAGTGAGTTATACTCTATCTACGGTAAAAGATGTGGGTGACAGAAAGCAGAAGATGTGGTGAGATTGGTTGTCACAGTGAGTTATACTCTATCTACGGTAAAAGATGTGGGTGACAGAAAGCAGAAGGTTCATTATTTAAAACATTGGCTGAAAGTAACTAATCTCAAACTATTCGGAAATAATTATGATACTATAGTAGTCGCCAAAAGAAAAATTTCAAAGTTAGCTCTGTTTTTGGAACAGCCTGCAGTTTGCGAGATCATAAGTTGCGAGTATTCCCCCAAGTTTTAAAATCCGTGACGAGCTATCGGCGCAACTTGAAATAATTTGAGATTTCCTATTTTTACGCGACAACGTCAGTTCGAGAGACACAATCAAATATCAAAACCAACAGATTCAGTTTGTGCGCATGCGTCGACAAAGCAAGATACAGTCAAACAGCTATGAAATGTTGTGTTCTGCTGGGAAATGATTTGAAACAAATAATAAAGTGGAACGCAGGTGTGTCATTCTTGTCCTGTTTTGATTTGTTTAACGAAACGATACGGGGAATTTAATGACAACTTTTTTTCTCTTCATTGAAAAAAGTTTCTAGTCTAATGCCACTATTCTCATTGAGAGATATTCAACAACTGTTGATATCATTATCACCATGTGAAGAAAATTAAACTCTATGTTTCTACTGAAACAAAATTTTATTTATTTTGGCCAAAGAAATGTAATGCTATAAAAACTGGTGAAAAAAAAAACTTTTTCTCGCGTAACTTACACTTCCACCTTAAATCAAATCTAAGCTCATGACGAGGACAAGAAAATCACTACTGTGCACTGGACGTTGAATCAACAACAGAATGGGTGACCTGGTGGTCTAGGGGTAAGATGTCAGACTTCTGTGCTGGCGGCCGGGGTTCAATCCTCGGTCCCGGCACAGATTTATCTGATTACCAAACCCTTCCTTCACCTCTGACAAGACTTGTATTAATCACAACTTGTGAATGTGAGGAATGCCAGGCCTCCGCCGTGGTTCGGATCCCATGTTAAACTGTAGGTCCTCCATTTCATCTCACAATCACCCTACCATTACACATTAGCGTAAGTGCGTATAACCCTAACGGATAGTAAGACTCGGTGCTAATAATAATAATAATAATAATAATAATAACCAACTGCTTGCTACCAGTTGTCAGAACTACGCAGTGTGCGTTGCCGGTGTCCCAGTATGAAAATAGTTTTTAGCATCGCATATCACTACCCTTTCGTGTTATAGGTCAATTTACTAATGTACTAATTACACTAATGTGTTAAGGTTTAGGAAGGTTATATTTATAAAATGGCTACCCCAATTTGCGTAAAAAGAGTAGAAAATCATTTTGTAAAAACCACCCTCAGTACATTTGACTGAGATTCGAACCTCGATCTTGCCATCATGGTCAGTCTAGTTTATTACGATAGTAGCACCTTTGACCATATGGTCACTAGAGCGGGTCATTTAAAATAAAAATTTAAGTTCCCCCTGCCTAATAAATATATTTCCTTGAGCCAAATAACATCGGTAAATATATTAAAGGGCTTAGTATTATCACGTTCATATTGTGAAAAAAGTTAAATAATTAAAAATAAATAAGAAAACTATGTATTTTCAACCTTCTATTTTTGGTTGTTTTTTTTTTATCAATTTTGGCCGTAATTTTTATATTTTCTGCACCATACCACTTATTAAGTTGAGTTTAACCTAAAATAAATAATTTATTTACCAAACTTTTATTCCGAAATCATTTTTTTTTATCTAACGAAATTCATTCATTCTATTTACAACAAATCAGTGTGTCTACTTATCCACTGCTTCCCTAAAATAGAAACCATTTTACCACTTATTTCTTATCCCAACTGTATCGATTCTTATTTCCCCACTCATATTTTCCCTACCTATAGAAATCTTGTTCTCACTTGCGTAACGTTGATGTTTACAAAACATTACAAACCACCGCAGGTCAGTGTCATCATAAATAAAACATGTTAGTAAAATAATAGGTTTGTATTATTTTATTTGTATTTGAAAGGGTAAGTAATTTTTTAAGCTTTTCTAATAGGTTTAATATAACAATATTTTCCCAACCTGACAAAATCCAACCTTTACTTGGTAGACGCTTGGAATATTTAAATAACTGGATAAAATTGAGTCGGCTTTGTGCTGCTGCTTGTATATTAATTAGTACAGTATGATCAGACAATGAAAATTAAGCACAATACCTTCACAGAAATACTGAAAATTGTCTACTTTTTCACAAATTAACGAGTCTACAAAAACATTTCGTGGTCAAAAAAGTCATATTGGGAGAAAGATGGGGGGGCAAAATGGTCATTTTGGCTAATATCGTTTAAAATATGGCTCTCAAAAAATCTCAAGAATAGTTTTTGGAGGTTTATAAAATTTATTTTTATTTGCCTTTTTTATTTCATGATTTACAATAAAAAAATGAGCGAGATAGAGCTTTTTTAATAAACGTATTTTTTTACGTTTCTTCACAGGGCCAAATTTTACGCGTGTTTTTTTTAATTTTTTCAGAAACGAAGGGTTTTACGTAAAAAAACAGATTATATAAGGCTTCATAAATTGCCTGTCATTAGGTTTTTTTTTACTTTACTAGTATGATTTAAGTTGTGCCAGTAAAAAAAATGGTAAGGTTAAAATAATATTATGCATACTATGCAAAGATATAAATAAAAACCACATTATTTTGCACTTTTTTGATCATACTCGGAATAAGATATTTAAGAAAATACAGTTTGTACAATTATGTATCCTGATGAATGATTGATCCATATTTCATACAGGTACTTACAAACAAGAAAGGTATAATTTAAACAGGTTTCTGATGTCTAGGACGACACTAAATCAGGTTAAGCCCTAAATGCGCAAACTTCATAAAGTTTAGCATTTTAATTCTTTGGTTTTGCATCGAAACTTGTTTGGCGTCCATAGTTTGGTAAATGATTTTGTTGTTTAGTGTTTACAATCGTGCCTCTTACATTACAATAGCAGGGGGTTGCGCTTTTGGAAGCAATATTTAAATCAGTGGAAACGACTTTTTTTAATACATTACTAGGAAATAGAACTTATTTCGCAACTCATAAAAAAAACTTAAAATCCCTGGCATGTCACATAAAATCTCCCAACTTCAGGAGGCATCAAGATCGCAGTGGATTGGATTTCCGGTGACGGGGAGGTTGAGGTTCGAAACTCGGTTTGGTAGAAAAAGGATGGTCATTCACACGGGGATTTATCACCTTGGTTTTTACATTCCTGGCCCCCTTTCAGGCTAATGCGGGTGACTATTCTAGACTACCCTACTAGTCCCTACACCTTTGAAAACTAACTGAACGCGTTAACTGGTAGGCTACTACAGTTACGAGTGTGTCAATGCGTGGAGATGAGCCGCTGTTACTGTGAGCAGAACGCCAGCTGTTCAAACTCTGAGCCCCCTCCTGAGCAGCAATATTCCACCAGTATAACCCCTCAGGTAAGCTCAGGCAATCTAGCACAGTAGTATTCAACCTTTTCTGTCTGCGTACACCCAAGATTAAATTCTCTTCGACTTTGTTTCCTCATAGTTTTATCAGCGTCTTACTAAACTTTCAGGTTATAAGCTTATGTACTAATTACACCAATAGTTTTAGGTATGAGGAAGGTTATATTTATAGGAACTGTACCCGCATTTACGTGGAGAGTGTGTGGATAATCATTTTGAAAAAGAAAAAAACTCTGTACACCTGACCGAGATTCAAACCAAAATATCTCCGTCGTCAGCATTCTAGTCTACTGTGAGAGTAGCGCCTTAGATCATGTGGGTTGCCTATCATATTATCAACTAGCCGCCCAGATAAGAATCGCAAACAGGAACGAGAGGGGGGAAAGGGAGGCAGGGAGGGATTACATGTCCTTACGCCCGGATCTCTTGTGGATAACCCAAATTTGGCCCTGATTACTCAGTGTTTATCATTAAATAATAAAAATAAGTTTTACATCCCCCTAAGATGTCTTCGTGTACCCCAGGCTGAACATCACTGATCTGGCACAACCCTCCTGACTGACGACATTTTCGAAAAACTTTTAGACCATCTTTGTGTGGCCTTGCACAAGTGGAAACAATTTCGTTAGCTGTTTTAATTGGTGTGTGCACCGCGTCTTACTGCCCATCCAGGCTATCCTCATGTTTACACTGATTGGGGCAGAAGAGAATAAGGTAGAATATATAGGAAATGTACCCTTATTCGCATGGATAGACTGTGAGAAACTTGTTAAGAAATACTACCAAAGTAAATTTGGGTAGAATGATTCAAATTCTGATAAATCAGACCATACGAGACTGACGCCTTCGTGCGCGCACCCACTGGTGCTGGTCGAATAAAATCTTCTGCAGTTATTGGTGACATTAAAATGTTAGTTTTGTCTCACACCGACAGAGGTCAAGGTTTCATAAAAAAAATCTCTGGCGGTTTATTTCTGAGGGTGTCCCATTTGGCGCCTATGTTGACCACTGAGATGAATTCAGTGACATTTTGTCAATGTTGGCTACTCTACATTTATTTGGTCAGAATTCCAATTCTTTCAAAAACGACCAAGACCATTAATATTTTATTAATCAGCTCCACTTTACTTTACTCTTTCTCATAAAGATAGCGTGCTGATAAGGTGAATTTGATGCAAATGCACTGTCAATGCCGGAAGGATGGACAAAAATAAGAATTAGTTTGAAAATTAATTTTATTTTTATGAGACAAAGATATTTCTTAGATAAATATAAACTAAGGGACCGTCCTTAAATTATGTGAGTCTTTTTTATGATTTTAAACTCCACCCCCTCCCCACATAAGGAATCGTTAGATTTCCGTCCACCCCTTTTCGTGTATTTTTTTACGTTTGAGGGAACTAAATTATTTAATCGTTTCATTATTTTTGGATATAAGGATTGATAATAGTGGAAAAATATTTAATCTATTAAAATAGTAAAATTGTGATTAAAGTTGGGTAAATCAATGAAAAATTTCAGAATTTTCTGACTTTTTTTTAGATTTTGTCTCGCCATAAACAGTGATAAAAAAAACTTTCGTAAAATAGATTCTGACCTCCCAGTACCTCTCACATTCGTAAGAAACCGTAAGAAAATATAGAAAACCACCGCTCCCCCCCAAAAACACTTAGGCCTATAGTAAGTCATTAAGCCATACTCCGTAGTTAAAAATAATAAATTAGTTAACAACAGAGAAAATCAACAGACTATATTAAGTTGTATTAGAACAAGGATGATATAAGTACAAAGATGAAATTGTCGGGGATCGAACCTCGCTATCTGGATTCAGCCAGGTGGAGTCTGTAGAGTTCGTATCATAGCTCACCCAACTTTGACAATATGGGATTTAAATAAAATAAGAAAATTAGGTGTATTTTTATCAAGTTTAAAACCTATTTTCAAAGTGAATTTTTGTAAACTTGTATAAAAAGTAAAAAGTTCTCGGAGTAGTAATTTTCCAATCGTGTGACTTATGTATATTTTTTAATCATGTTAGATTTCAATGTAACATATTGTTCAGAACATTATATATAATAATAATGTCGTGTTTGTGTTTGTGTTACATCAACCTGTAGCTCAGTTGCGGAAATGTACCACTACCCAGGAGACGCCCGAATGTACTAACCGTACATCCTTTTCATGGAGAAGTTTTCCAAGTCCCGATGAGATGAAGGGGTGATGGTAGTGAATAAATGAAGGGTGGAAACAAAGAGGATCTTAACCTAGCTAAATCATAACTAACCGAACCCTGGTGAACATGGGAATTATTCCCTTTTCGAGAAAAATCTCAGCGTACCAGCTCGGATCAGGCCCGGGGTGTCTAGGTCAGTAGACAGGGGCTCTAACCACTATAAAACGAGGCCGGTTAGCCGTTCTATTAACTCTTTAGAACAATTAAACATGCCTTTCACTCGTGACTTGTGAGGAAGAATACATACTTTAAAGTGATCACCCGGGTAAATAAAACTGTATCACACTGTAAAATTTTCCTGTGACCAAGCTATCTCACCCGTTTAATGTTTAGGTTAAATGTGATTTGTACTGAAAAAGGCTCGACTCTCAAAGGTGCATGTTAAATTCCCAGACAAATTAATAACAACTAAGCACTCCAAGTACCAACTTTGGAGATTTCTAGTGATTGATTAAGACCCCATTTAAAAAAAATGCCTGTGCTACATTTCTAAGAGATACTTGAGAGCTATCAAGGTATGTTTAAAACCATTTTCTAAGTTATTCCTATCACACACAAGAAATAGCTTTTGTATATTTTTATTTTTTAGAACCGAGTACCAGTACCCGTTCGAGTAATTAGGCTTAAGTACTAATGACGCTAGCTAAAGTTTTATGGATGAGTATGGTTGATTTTAGAGAGTTTGTACCTGAATTTGCGTAAATTTGCTAAATTTAGTAATAACTCCCTCAGTACATCCAACTGGGATTCGAACCCTGATCTTCCTCTCATCGACAGTCCAATCTATTGCGAGAGTGAAGACCTAGACCATTCGGCCAACGAAGCGGCTTGGCATAGTTTAAATCCATTTACTTTGTAAGATGTCTGTCAATGTAACTACAAACTTAGAAAAGGCACCTTTAATTTTATATACATTATATAATATACATGTATTAAGCGTGCGTTTTCATTTTTGAATACACACACCGAAAACCAAGCAACAAAATATCGATAAAAATATATGATTCAACCCTTGTAGTATTTTATCCAAATGAAGCAATTTTTAGGTTGGGTTTTATTAATTTAAGTTGGCAGTTCTGTTCGACCAGACAGATGCTACCCCTTGGGGTCCCCCAACCCCTCAAACTGAACTACCTGAACACACACAGACTGGCGGCACACGGTAGCACGATCTGGTTCTCTGGGCTAAATGACCGCCTTCAATGTAGATACGGCGGCAGTTTAAATACAGCGAGGGCCTTACGGACACGCAATCCATCGAGTGTGGGGAGCAAATTGAAGGAGGACTTCGTAAAAGTCATGTAGTAAATATATATATTAATTCGGCAGATATATATATTTTTGTGAGTCTAGGCTATATCACTCGTAGCCCAGTAGTGTAAATACTAGCCCGTACTAAAATGAACCATTGCCCAGGGACGTCCAAATGTACTAAACCATACATCCTTTCCATGTCCCGATGAGATGAGGTGACGATGAAAGTGAGTATGAGGGTGTGGAACCAGTGGAAACACCTAAATCTAACTTGAGCCTAACTAACCAAGCCCTGGTAACCGTTGGAATAACTCCCCTAGCTGGAAAAATACCCATAGTACCAGCCGGAATCGAACCCGGGACCTCCAGGCTCGTAACCAGCTGCACCGACAAGCAAACCACTGAGCCGGATAATTTAATAGCTACCACATACATATCCATAAAAGTGGTACGCCAGCCTTATTTACTTGCCATCATCAAAGTGGTCGAATGGCTTCGGCCCAAGCGGATATTTGGGGCCATATTTCGATATAAGTACATTTTGGTTTACATCATACCTTCACCCTCCCAAATGTACACACTCAATCATGGTTTGTAAACTACAGTTTTGTATCGACTTCAAGGTGGGATGAATTGGAAACACTAATTTTAATATCAAATTTTGAACACAATAACATTTTGCTTTAGTAGACAAATCACCAAATTTCAGGGGGATCATGACAAATATTCAAGAACTGTTCAAATTATTGTGTTTAAAACCTAAAAGTAAACGCATTCTGAATCAATATTCTGCGGACCTAGAGATCCCGGGTTGGATTCCTTGCTGGTACTGGGAAATTTTTCTCAAACGGGGAATAATCCCCATGGTCGCTAGGGTTTGGTTAGTTAGTCTTAATTAAGTTAGGTTTAAGATATTTATTGGATCCACTCCGTCATACTCACTATCACCATCACCTCATCTCATCGGGACATGGAAAGGATGTACGATTAGTACATTCGAGCGTCCTCTGGGCGATGGTACATTAGTACTGGCTGAACTTTCCGCCAAAGTGTGCTAGCTAGAAGCTTGGCAAAACGACGAAAAGTGTTGAATTTGCATTCCACAGCGTGGGTGGGCCTCCACAAACTAATGTTACCAACATGCCGATACTGAGCAACACAGATATAAATATTTACTCTGCGCAAGATCAAATGTACGAGAGTTTTTTTTAACTACAGTGTAAATATTTACTTTTGGCCTGAATGAAAGGATTCATTGTAATTTTTTTTATTGTTACATATAAAACCAAGGCTATTTACAGCTCCATCTAAGATTAGATAAATACGATAGCTTAGATTAAATGCACTCATATTAGCGTGAGAGAGGGTTGGAAAATCTCCAACGCCCTCTATCTATTTAAAAAAAAATTTATTTTGTAAATTAGATTATTCTATTCGTTTAGTTCGTTTTTGATATAAAAGTTGGTAGTAGCGCGAGTGATATAAAATTTTAGAATACTTAAATCCAAATAAAATTAGGTATAACACATAAGTAAATGAAATATAAGTAAAATTTTATAAGTCATATTAATTATTTTCTGCCAGAAATTTCTCTTAGATCTTGTCTCACCATAAACATTGATAAAAGAAACACCTTACGTAAGATAGATTGTGAACCCTCCCCCCGAACGGATCCAAGGGATAACGCCCCAGGGCCTTTACAAACTTTGTAATGCATAGTTATATTTATGAATCTATTAAAAAAATTCAAATCTTTTTACTTTAAAAGTATTGAGTTTAATTTCTGTAATCATCAAGATTAAGTAAAAACAAACGAAATTTAGGTCCGATATTTATTTCAAAAAACTAATTTAAATAAGAATGTTGAAACTTTTAAAGATAAATTTTTTAATTTATTTATTATTGGGGCATCCAATTTTACAGCCCTGGAGCCTTCACAGCTCTAAATCCTGTCCTGACAGGGATACCAGGGTTTGAATCTCTGTCGGGTGTGCGGAGGATGCTTTTCCCTAAATTTATTCTCCCCCTGTACAGATGCTAGTACATTTCCTCCCAAATTCACCTTACTCACCCCAATCCCATTATGTAATTAACGTATGCGTGTAACTCGAACAGGTAGGCCTACTAAGACGCCGTGGAGAAAAAAAATAGAAAACTACTGACTGCATTGAGCTGAGGTATCGAGTTTTTCGGTAGGGAACTGGGTCATGGTCCACAAAAAAAAAAAAAAAAAAACGCGCGGTAAAGAAATCTTCCCTGTGAAAATAACTTTTAGAATCAAAACGCGCGGTAGACTTGACGCGCGTTTGAAAACGGCCGTGTGCTAAACGCCAAAGTCTTGACATGATTTTAACAGTGCTCGAGTTGTGGAAATCTGTTTTGTAAATTTTATCCCTTTTGTTTAGTGGTAAATTAACGATCGAAGGTCTGGTTAATGTGTGTGAACAGAACCCACGAATGATCTCAAAACCATTAACCTAGGTTTTATAGCACTTTTTTTTGCCAACGACTGTACGAAAAATGTCCCACACGCCGACCGCGCTGTGCCGCCCGCAGTGGAATGTGGGACTCCTGGCTGCTGTTGTGACCGTGGCTTGATTGCAGATCGTTAAAACCATTATATAATGTTCATAATGTTAATGACGGTGGTGACCGCCAAGGAACAGAAGGAACGATCATAATTACACGGGCAGGTGTGCGCTGTACAGGATGTCCACACCGAGGGGAAAAAAGGAAGTTGAACCTGTCGCCGCTGTCTGAGGATAGTACAATACAAACGGAGGATCTGTCCACGGTCTACAAGTATGAACAGCTGTGGTTCAAGTTTAATGAAGTATAAGGTCATTAGTTTTTGGGAAAAGTAAGACGTGAATGTATGTGTGTGTCATAGAGGCTGCATTAAAATATGAGTGAAGAATGGACCTAAATAGAGGACTACTCCTGGATAACTCAGTGATAAAAGCATTGACGTACTAATCCACAAAGATCCCGGGTTTGGCTTCCGTGCCAAGGTGTAATTTTCCAATTTAAATAATGTTATTTAGATGCAGCTATAACCGTAACTAACAAATATATATTTAATCTATCGTTTTTCTTTGGGCTAATATAAATCAAATAATTCTCCAGTCAAGACAAAGCGTTTAATTTTCTTCACACGGTGACCTAAACAGCTATTTAATATCTGTGAAGGTGCCCTAGAATTTAATGAGAACTTTTCTTTTAACTTAAAAAATTTCTCATCTAAAGCCGCTATGCTCATGACAGATATTCAAGATTTGTTGATATCACCGCGTGTAAAAGATTAAGTTCTACGTTTCTACTGGAACAATTTCATACATACACACACACACACACATACATACATACCAAATAAAGCTGTCCCCTTACGGGGTAGGCAAGAAACTGTGCATATAGCTTAAATACAAATCCGTACTTTATCCATTCCCACTAACTTTCTCCACACTTCCCTATTTTTACATACTCTCTTAGTTTCAACAACATCCATGTTCCTTTATTCTTAAGACTCTCTCTACTCTCGCAAAAGACTAGACTTAATTATGATATTGTGGTTCAATCCCAGTCGGGTGCATTGAGGGTGGTTTTTACTAAATGGTTTCATTCTCTCTTTTTTTCTCTCCACGCAAATTCGGGTACACTTCATTTAAATTCAACCTTCCTCATCTCTTAGCGTAATTAGTACACAGGCGTATAGCCCGAATGGGTAGTAAGACGCGGTGCTAAAATGAAGGAAAAAACTATGACAGGAATCAGGCTTAGTTTACAAAGTATCACACGTTTTTAATAAGGTAGACGAGGCAAACAAAGGTATTTAAAAAAACTAAACCTATCAAAATAAAAACAAGCCGCTTATAAAAAGAAGAAAAACTCACATTCTTCTCCGTTGATGTCTGAATTTCGGCGAGCATATCGTAAAAAGTGGTATTCAGTTGAGTG
This sequence comes from Timema cristinae, assembly GCA_039000515.1. Lineage (NCBI taxonomy): Eukaryota > Metazoa > Arthropoda > Insecta > Phasmatodea > Timematidae > Timema > Timema cristinae. The sequence goes on from JBCFYV010005363.1 coordinate 15,375, forward strand.
GAGGGGGGCGGATACAATAGTTCACTAAGAGTGGAATGCTCGTCACGACGATTAGCAAGCAGCCTGTTCTTGGAACCAGGGTTCCTCCGCAACAAAAAGTGGTCAGGACTCACGCACGTGTTTTTTTGTGTTGATTTGTGCTCTTATTGTGGTCGTGGGGATGGTAGTTGTGTGCATTACGGTGGGTGCGTATGTTGTGGGGATGGTATTTTGTGTGTTTTAGGGTGCGTGTGCATCAACTTAGGTGCGTATATTGTGGGAGTATTGTGGGTGTGTCCCCTTGAGTGTGCATACTTGTGAGTGTGCGTGTTAGTGTGCATAAATACGTGAGGGTTATATTTCCCAATATATGGGTGTGCGTGCGTAGGTTTGTGTACATTTGTGTCCCAAAGTGTTTTGTATACGGGTGTGTCGTATAAAAGTGTGTCCTGTAAAACCCTGTACATACGACTTATATTCACACTTAATTCAGTATAGAAGCTTGTACTGAAAATTTTAGGGCAATTATTACAAATTTGCGCGGTATTTATTGCATAAATACATAACTCTTTGAACTTTATAGTTATTTGTTGTTGCCAGCAGATATAGAACTTGTTTAGTAAATCAAATAATCATACAACTATCATTTCCTAGATAAAACAAATTTATTTGATTTGGTTAAAACCTATTTCAAATGCATGGTATATTTTGATACGATCTTAGGTTTCGTAATACTGTACTTTGAGTTGATGTGAGGGAAAGTGTTGAACGGCCTCTTAAGAGGATATTATCTGAAAGCTCAATGCCAGGTCTGAAGTTGCGCAGCCCGTGCGTGTGCGAGGGAGGTGGAGCTTAGATTGAATACGTCAGAGACAAGTCATCCAGTATAGAGAGGAAATACTCGGTGAACTGACAATCGCCTAGTCCTCTTTTTACTCTGTCATTCTTTCTTCAAGAGACAACACTCACGAGCACACAGAAGGGATGTGTAATTATCTTGGGGAGGACAGCAGTTTAAAGAAAGAAAAGAATAGTAAAACGGCATTGTACTCTTCGTTTGGCTCTTTCGGGTTCTTACAGGCGCTGGACTGGTTGTCTTTGTTTAACCAAAGGTCTCGGCCCAAGCGTGGTCCTTTTTCTACCACCTAAGTAAAGTTGCCATTTTGTAGTTCATAAACGAACATATCTATTTTCAGAAAAAAAAAAATA
>JBCFYV010005364.1:0-16030 GCA_039000515.1 Timema cristinae
GAGGACTTTAAGAGCAGAGTATCCCAAACATAGGAGTGTGGGAGTTTTTTGTGCATTTTGGAGGTGGGGTTTTTTAAGTGACTGATGGGGGGGCCAACCTTTTTTGAATGTTGTGAAGCCTTCTGATAATGTTTCAAATCGGGTGTTTACCTGTATCCTAAAATGAAGAAATAAATAAAAATAGATGTATAAATTTTTTTTTTTAGTTATTGTTGATTTCTGATATTTTTAAATAAAAAAAAAGCTTCACTTAATTCCGAGTTTTTGTATTATAAGATAGATTCTCTTTTTGGTAAAGTTAATTTTTGTTAATTTTTGTGAATGGTGTACTTTTTTGTAGGGGGGATAAGTAGGGACTGGATTTTTAGGCAGAAAAAATGTTTAAAATTTGGGGCGGGCAAATTGGGCTTAAAAATAGTTAGGTAGTTAAGTGGGAATTCTATTGAAAAAAACACATGGATGCCCTTAGAGAAATGAGTTTTTCCTATTTCAGAAATAGTAAATTGTTTACTTGCAACTTAAACAGTAGATTCATCCTATTTCATCAAAATCTTTAGGCACAGTTTCCAAGATCAAATTAACCAATATACACTCCTCCTCCCCTCCTTATGAAAATTAACTATAGTAAATCATTAGTATTTTTGGATTACTATTGAATTTTAATAGTTTTTTAAAAATCATTACTATTGATTTTTTGATAGTTTCTTTAAAATTAGTTTAAGATTTGGTAGTCTTTTAGAACTACTACAGAATTGTAATAGTATTTAAAAATTACTGTAGAGTTTTAAATATTTTAAGAATTACTGTAGAGTTTTAATATAATTTAAGAATTACTACGGGAGTTTTAATAGAATTCCAGAATTACTATTGAGTTTTAATATATTTTAAGACACAAAAGATTTTGAATAGTATTCTAGAATTATTATTGAATTTTAGTGGTATTTTATAATAACTATTGATTTTAGTTTATTTTAGAATCACTATTGAATTTTAAGGTATTTTAGATCACTATTGAATTGTAATAGTATTTTATAAATACTATTGAATTATCTGTAGTGAAAAGAAAACTAATTATATGTTCATTAGTAAATCAATATTTTTAGTAGTTTATTACAGAGATGAGTAGTTTTTTTGTCCTTGCAATTGATTACTATTTATAAAATTACTGTGGTTTGTCATTTGTCAATTTTTTAGATATAACTTGATAGTTGTTTCCAATAATAGAAATCAAGAGGAATGACTGAACAGATTTTGACAAATGATCACTCATTTTAACGGTTAGGAATCCAAGATGTGGAAAAAATAGTTGGTATTATACTCTCTTTCGTAGCTCTCTCTTTTTAAAACCCAGGGTGTCTACTGACTATAGTTTTGAAATTCCAGTATATTTCCATTTTTTTTTTAAAATTAAATCCAGTATATATGAAAGGTACTTAGAGAAAAATAATCGCTATTTCAAAATCATAAAATGAGATAAAGTTAGGGTAGGCCTAGCGCTGTCATAGTTAAACATTTTTACATCAAGAATCAAGTGTATTGCGCATATATTTTAGTGTTACTAAGGATGGGACCCTAGAACCTACAGGGATATTCATGGATTCAAGACTCAAATCATAATCTTTTTTTTTAAATTGGTACTAAGTTTGAGTTATTTTTTAAAGGAATTAAAATTGTTAAATAGTTTTATTGTGGTTAAAACCAAAATAATGATAGGTAAAACCTAACAACCAAACACCAGAATATTTATTTACCATTTATTGTAAACCAAATCAGAAGTGAAGGAAAAAATCCTAGTTATTGGTAAAGTTTTAAACACTTATGCTTTATTACATGTGCATATAGACAGACATACACACATTACATTTTTTGAATGACCTATACTACCGTCGGCCTCCATGGTCTTGAAGTAAAGTGCTCACATCAGGACCCGATGTTTGTGGGTTCAAACGTAACAGAGGCCGAGACTTTTTTTTTGCCGAGAAAAAATCATTGATCCTTTGGAGGGGAAGTAAAGGCGTTGGTTCAATGTGGCATTTAAAGAAACCTGGAAGGTATGTGAAAATGTCTCTCCTGGCAAAATTGGTAGGTCATTTACCCCACTCGTAGAACTTTAGAGGTACAGTAATCAGCCTTGGTGCACAACTTCAAAGAATGATTACAGCGGGGAGTTTACTCTACCACAAAAACTAACTACTATCCCCACCACCTATTGACAATCAATACTTTCCACAAGTTATGTTTTTGATAATGTATTTGTTTAATAAATATATAGTGATAAAGATACAGAATCTTCAATGAAAATAACCAACAAAATATTATGTTAATAAAAATTACTTGGATGTAAAGATAGTTTCAGTTACCTAACATTATTAGGAATTAAGATGATAAAACCCAAGAAACAAAATATTTTTTTAGAATGTAGACCAAAATTAAAATTCATTCAACCACAAAACTTTATCAATTTTCTTCAGATGCTGGTTTTTTTTTCTACTCAAGTCTACTTCAATCTTTTTCTTCTTTCGGGGTGGCTACAAACATATTTTACAAAATTCCCTGACATTTACAGGTTAACGTTTTTACGTTCACTAACCTGAAAGTAGACTCAAATGACGAGAATATTACCTGGGACTCCCTAATGACTATTAATTAACTAACCTAAGTGGTTCGGGGAAACTTCTGCTGGGTGTATGTGGAAAGAATTCGGTGTTGACTATCCAATTAAATTTAATTAATTAAATTAATCGACCAGCCAACCAACTCCGTATTTGCATTCTTGAAGTTATGGAACCTTTACTAAGAAAACCCAAATATAATGTACTTGCTAAAATGTACCACAGCGTAGCTATCGGAGAGCACGAAATAAACATAATTGTACAAAATACACTTACCCTAAGAAAAGAAGAAAAAAAACTCATATAATATACTATAACTATTTTGAAACAATGAAAAAATAATTTATATAATGGCTCAATAAAGATGTTTGCTTTATTTATATCCCATAACCGTTTTGTACCCTACCTCTCCAGCCGACCAGTAATATACAAAAACTAAGTACATTTTCTTCCTCTTCCCAGAGGTCTGTTAAATTCTCATATAATTATACTAATCCTAATACACTGTGAGGCGTTATTAGAAAGAAAAAAAAATTAATAAATTTCAAGTACAGTCCAATCACAATATAAACATATATATAAAATTTTTATCCTCATTACATGTCCATACCATCTATGATGAACAAAACACATTTACAAAGTTATGTAGTTTTTCCTTTTTATATATATACCAATTGAAGCTCTAGATTGACTAAAAAAAAATAAGGTCCTCAGTAATGGAGGCAAAAATACAAGTCGTGTCCCCTTGAGGAGCAGCTTAGCGGCTGAGAGCTTTAGCTATCTTTACGGCACCAATCACATTTACTTGCCTGGGTAGATCCGAGGATTTTCTTTGACAAATTCAGGCGGAACTTTAAGTTACAAGTAAAAAAAAAATGAAATCTATCCAGAACAGGATCGGGCTCACCATTTAAGTTTTTTTTTCTTGGTTGAAGTCAGACGAATCTCCGAAAAATATCCCAACACCCGCTTGCACATGCTTAAGAAAAGATTTATTATATTTTGAAGACTATAGAAAAAAAGGAACCAAAATAAAACAATAAAGGTCCTTTTTTCTTGCCTTATTACGGTCTACACCTTCTTAACAGGCAATAATAGTCCATGATGCGTGTAGATTTCCTTGGATCCTGACTGACTCAAAAACCCAAACGTTCCTCTCACCTCCATCACTTCAAAACCCACTGTCCTCTCCGGAAATCCTCCCGTCCGAGCCCCCTTTTCGAGCTTCTTCCCCGAATTACCCAAAAGTCGCCCGAAAAGGCGGTAAGATTCCCGCAAAAAAAAATAATCCCAACTCCTAATATAGCATTCTTATATCATGAACAACATTAGGGAAAGCGCTTAAAATTAACAATAACAAAATTATAATTAATAAAACAATTACAAAACAATTATAGCCTTCCTCCAAGACAAAAAAATAAATACCCGCCAAAAAATAATAAAACAAAACAAAAAAACAAAAAACATATTTATCTTCCCTCTCATTCTACCTTCGCGCGGCCGACATGCCCTAGGCAGGCATGCAACACGCTCGTGTGGCGGGATCGGGAACTTATTACCTAATCAAGATGGATCCCCTAGAAGAAATTTATAATAAATAAAATAAGCCGGGAAAAAAAAAACGATAGAAAATGGACTGCAAAAATATCAGGTAAGTAATAAAATAATGAACAGATTAGTGTAATTATAGATCTAAGATATATGTATATATATATATTTTTTTTTTTTTCAAAAATGTAATCTACCAGGGAACCACCTTAAATAGTTAATATCCCATGGTAACAGCAATTAAAACGAACGTGCCTCGAAAGCGGCCATTCCTAACACCCCACAAAATGCATATAAAAGGGAAGATTCACAAAATCACAACTAATAATATATATTTTACAAGATGGTAAGAATACTAATAGTAATAATAATGATAAAACTAGGGGATTATTGAAAATCCCCACACAGGCAACATTTTTAAATTTTCCCTGACTACTTTTTTCCAGTTTTAATGGTGGATGATGACTTTTGTTTTATTTATTATTGAGCCCATATTAAAAAAAGTTTGTATCTACTAAACATAAACGGTTTTATCAGTTATTTTTAAAATTATAATGTTATTTTATTTAGGTAATATTAACTTTTGTTTTAGTGTTTTGTTGTGAAATTAATGAAATATTTTAGACATAATTTTTAATTCCTTGACTTTTCCTTATTTTTAATTAAATTCCCTGACATTTCCATTTTTTCCCTTTAATACAAAAATTCCCTGACTTTTCCAGGTTTTCCCTGTTTTTATTGACCGTGAGTTCACACCCAATATTATTTGTGCACACATCAATTTATCCTTCTGGTCACCAAATTCACAAGGTGTGGCAAGAGCTCTTAGTTCTGCATAAAAGTTTTCAAACAGTTCACAGAGACATTGTTTCCTGTTAAAAAAATTGAACACAAGGATGGTTTCATTCTTCTTCAGAATACAGTGAGATTTAAGAACAGACAATATGCCATTCACTGTTTATTCTTCCGGTTTGATGGTAGTTAAAGGTTTTATAGAGTCGGACAGCATCTTGTCCTAATAGGTTTTTTAGCCTGGCTAATTGAAAGCCCGCATATTTTCTTCCAGTATCTGTCGCCTCAAAATATTACTGGAATTCATCAAAATTTTTCGCCAAATCTTCGGCAAGATTAAGCGACTTTGGTTTATTAAACTCCATATTGATAACTGCTTCTTTACAGGACGAGATAGTCAAATCCACAAATTTAAATCACAGATAATTAATTCACTGCTGACACTACCAACTGCGCCATATTTTATTACCCCATACAAATTAGCTTTCAGACATAATCAGCAATTTCAAGACGTCTCATTTACATAAAGTACAAGCTATGAATGAATTATCGATGAAGGTTATAAATAAATCCATGTTAGAACAAACACTAAAAGTATCGTGCACAGTGAGGCCAACCGACCAACAAAATCAACCCTCAGTCAAAGTGGTCTTTCATTGTCATATTTGTGTTGACATATTTTCAGTTAATAAATGAAGCTGGTTATCCAATTGACTGCACGCTAATGCAGGTGCATTTCTATGCATTGATTTTGGTATGTTTATTTGTGTGTTAATTTTCAATAGTTTATTTGTATAGTATTTTTCAATAGTTTATTTTTGTAGTATTTTTCAATAAATTATTGTTGAAGTATTTTTCAATAGTTTAATTCCGTAATATTTTTCAATAGTTTATTCCTGAAGTATTTTTCCAAAATTTATTTGTGTATATTCCAGTATTTTTCAGTGGTATATTTGAATATTATTTTCCAATAGTAATAGATTTCTATAGTTTTGTTTGGTAGTATCAACTTGTCATTTGTCCAAATTTACCTACTGAAATTTCAATGCTTTTTTTTTTGTTTGCATAAATTTTCATAAGGATACCTTATCCATCCCACCCCCTCCTCCTCTAACCCAAATAATGTCTAAGCTTCCATTTCTAAGAAACTAAACTCTCTTTCAGAAGGGGAAACAAGAGGGAAATCAAGGAAAAAGCCTAAATAGGTGTATTTAAGGCTCTTATTCATAAAATAGGCAAAAACAAACAGAATAGGCAATTATAGGCATTATAAAATTAGCATATTGTAATTGTAATAGTATAAATAATGTATGTATATATATATATCAACAGCTACAACCTAAGGGAGAAAAAGGGGAAAAAGGCAAATAGCCAAAATCCAGTCCCAAGTGATTAAAGAAGAGGAATAGCACACCAAGCCAAAAGTTCTAGGATTTGATTCCAATTTCCATATGTAGTTTACCAAAAAATAGTTGAATACATTTGCATGCTATGAAATGTATGAAATATAGTGCATTAAGCAAAAACAATTAGTAATTAAAAAAAATGATAGAATAAGAGGAAAATAACAAAGGACTTAAAAGTAATAACACTAACACATATTTACAAACACTTCAATATTTCAATGCTATTATAGCATCTTCCTCAGGTGGTGGTGGTGGTAAGTTTTTTTTTTTAGAGAGATCCAGGATAAATGACGTGGTAGTTTGTGATATTGATTGGACGCTTGTTGAGAAGACGTTTTACTGTAGCAAGGCCATGAACATGTGAAATGTTGGTATACAATGACAAAAAGTTGATGGTGAAAAGTATAGTGTTTTGAGGAAAAAGGCTGTGGAAGGCTATTTAGTTTATGAAGGAAATGGTTGGTGTTGATGTGGGATGGCAGTCCAGTAACAAATGGTTGCTTTTGTAAGTCGACATAGGCTGATATGTTTATGTAAGTGATCCTCATTTCGAGATAATAGGCCGTCTTGGTGATAGTATGGAGTCTTTGTGAATTTTTGGAAGCATGTAGAATGTTAGAGTTATTAGTTTTTTTTTAGAAGAATCTGGACGATGGGTGGAGAAAGATTTTGTCTCTTGGTCTCTTTAGTGATAAGGGCTTGAAACTGGTTGGCAAATTGGATAGTGGGGTCAGTATATTTTTTGGTATGTGGATGAGTCTGAAAGCTGTCTGTGCACTTTCTGCGATATTATTTTTGTTCTTTACTACTCTCTCTAGTGGATCCTTTGTCCTACTACCACTACTTCCTTAGGAAGATGTTATAATAGCCTCGAAATATTGAAGTGTGTGTAAATATGTGTCAGTGTCTTTACTTTTATTTGTGCTCGATTATTTTCTTACTCTATTATTTTCTTATTATTCTATCATTCTATTTATTACAAATTGTATGGTATGAAAAAGCTTGTAGAAGAGAATGCATTTAAATATTAATTTATATTTTTCAAAAGTCATTTCAACACTCATGACAAGGGTAGTATTACATTTTAGGAATGAAATTAAATACATACAAGTCTTGCTACAATTTATAAATTAATTTTATCAAGTAGTGTTGGGGCATAACACGCATGATTTATTCTAAAACAGAAGGTTGGGGTTTGAATCTCTGCTAGGTACACCAGGGTTTATGTTTCTTTATAGTGTTTTGCATCATAAAGATATGTAAATGAATGAATATTTCCATATAAATTAAACATTTATTTTCACTGTCCTGAAATAAGTTTGTGTAACCTTGGAAAGCTTAAGCAAAGAGTAAAACTTGCAGTGTACTCAAATTAACAAGGTTGATTGAAATGGAATGTTTTTTCCTTACATAGTGTACATTTTAAAAATAATGTTTAACTGTATTTTCAGGCAGTGGCCTTAGTTCTAATCTCTGCTGTTAGAGCAGAAGTGTAAAAGCAAGTCGGACAAAAAGACTGAAGACACTGGGTGTCTATAATGTTTGAGCAAAAATAATATATTTAATTTATAATTGCATTTTAATAGTGTTTCAAACTAATGTAAGTGTACCTAGTGACTTCTAAACCTGTATGATGAATTATTTTCATTTAGACTTTGTGTTTTAAAGATTCATTAAATAAGCATATTTACTTTAAATGGTAAAAAAAAAAAAAATTATCAAAGATAATATATAAAACATTTTCAGGGAAAGAATTTTTGTAATATTCCATTTCACATCAAAATATGGGTGAAATCAGCCCTGTTAGTAATTTTATCACATACTAGAATATGTCGGGCAAGCCTTTGAGGGGGATTTAAAATCCACATTACCCGACCATACTTCAACATATTGTACACAGACAGCTTCACTTGACTCTTATTGCTCTATGGCTTGACTAAAACTTATTTGGACTCTTAATAGTATTAAATGGGTGTGTGTGTATATATATACACTAGTAGTTTAGTTTTTTGTAAGACTCAGAGCAGAAGCGTGAAGAGAAGATGGAGAGAGGAGCAACATGGGTTCAGAGAAAGAGATCGACGATAGATTTAATATTTGGAATTAAACAGTTGATGGGATAAAGATATGAGTTTTGAAAGGATCTGGTTATGGCCTTTATAGATGTAGAAAAAGCTTATGGTAGTGTGGATAGAAAGAAAGTATGGAAAGCAATGGAGGAGACGGAAGTAAATTATTATTATTATTATTATTATTATTATTATTATTATTATTATTATTATTATTATTATCATCACCGCGTCTTACTATCCGTTCGGGTTATACGCACTTACGCTAATGTGTAATGGTAAGGTGATTGTGAGATGAAATGAAGGACCTACAGTTTAACGTGGAATCCGAACCACGGTGGAGGCCTGGCATTCCCCACATTCACAAGATGTCTTGTCAGAGGTGAAGGAAGGGTTTGGAAATCAGATAAATCTGTGCCGGGACCGAGGATTGAACCCCGGCCGCCAGCATAGAAATCTGACACCTTACCCTTAGACCGCCAGGTCACCTACGACGGAAGTAAAAACAGGAGTGTAAGGAATATGTATGATAATAAAGTAAGTTGCATTAAGACGGAAAGAGGATGGAGAGAGTGGTTTCAATTAAAAAAAATGGAGTTACGCAGGGAGGTGCCCCATCACCATTACAATTTATATTGGTGATGGAAGTGATAATGGATAGTGTGACATGGAAAATAGGTGAGGTGAAAATGAAAGCAATGTTATTGATAAGGCTAAGAATGATGTCACTCTTTAGGTTAATGGATTTGTAAAAAATTTTAATTCATTTTTCTAGAATTATAAAATACATATATACTAAAGGTTATAGTAGTCAAAAAACATGACCTGTCAAAAGTTTAAATAATAAAAGCCTAATTAGGGTAGTTATGGATGTACACTCACCCACATTTAAAGGTAAAGTCTGTTCAGCGTATGAATTGTTTTCTGAAAGGCCTTTTTCCCTACCAGAAATTTATTATATAATAGGATATCGGTAAGAAAAAAGACCTTTCAGAGAGTAATTCCTACCGTGAACGGAGATAGCAAATTTATGGCTCAGCCCGAGTGGTCTGCTATACCTCCACACATGACTGAGGAACATTTTGCCTAGCTACGCCCAAGGCCGGATATATAGAAAGACTTAAATCCTTAAATTATTTCTTGACTCTTGGGAAGGAGTGATGGGGGAGGGGTTAAGTCTTTTTGCGATGTCCAAATGGTTTGATTTACTGAATTAATTTTACTTTTTTGCTCCCTTTCTAATAAAATCAATTATTCATTACCTACTTAGTTAATTAATTATGTTTGGTCTCATTAATATATGGGCTGGCATTTTTTTTTAGTTGTTAAAGTTTTAACCATGCCACACATTATTTTGGCAGCAGTGCTACCCACATTTATTGGTTTTACATGGTAACATAAAGCACGTCTCCCCTTTTCAGAATCTTTATTATTGTGAATATCTAATTATGAATGTATTAATGATTAATTATTATATTCCACACATGTAGTGCAAATAGTATATTGAATCTAAAAGCTATGAAACTTTAGTTTTAAAATGCTGAGTTAAAAAAACTTATATAATTTAAGGATCCTAATACTGATTTAAAATATTTTATATTATTTCCGAGTAGACAAAAAAAAATTGATAAAAATCTTATCCGTTGGACAGATTTTAGTTATAAATGTTAATTTATTGTTTTTTCAAAGTTATCATGACTGATTATATAACTTTGTGATACCATAGTTTTATTCCTTACTTTATTTAATATTACCAAAATGGCCACAATATAGTTATTAGTAAAAAGTTTTGATAAATACTTAGATTAAGAAAATTGAATAGTTTGAAAATTAAACTTGAATTTGATTATCTTTCTAATAAATAAAATTTATAATGTTAACTGTGGTTTTGTTTTGGTCAAATTTGTTTTTTTACTAAATCAATTCTGGAAATCCAAACCATAATACTGGTTATGTCCTCTGCAAGTATTAATATAATATCGGAGTGAGGAGGTTTAAATGAATGAAAAGCAGGGAGAAATTTTGTTTTAGGTTTGTGAGCTTAAAAACACATTAAATGGTATCCATGCTCTTTTATGGTTTGGAATATAAATATCTTTGAGTATAAAAATATTGTAAGTTCTGTACTGTTTTTAAAAATGTCTGTCTTTTGCCAAAGATACCTGGGATTTCATAACTGATTGTGGTGCATTTATTTATATTCATTAGGATATCTGCTAAGGGAGGATCTAGCATACACAAAGTCTACTCAGTGTATGAATTGTTTTCTGAAAGGCCTTTTTCCCTACCAGAAATCTATTATATAGTAGGATATTTGTAGGAAAAAAAAACCTTTCAGAGAGTAACTACCGTGAATGGAGTTTGTCAGGGTTTGAGTTTCAGTTAAAAAAATGGCCAGTTTTATGTACATCTGTAACTTAGGATCTCTGGAACCAATGAACCGACTGCGGTGCGATTTTTACTTTTATACTCGACCAATATCAAGGTAGGTTCTAGCATTATTTGTGTATAATCAGGCGTTTCGGTGTGAGTCCCAGTGAAGGGTCAGCCAATTGTTTGTTTACATTTATGGAACCACACAATTACTGTAGTATAGTTTTTATTATTCTGTAATGTACATATCCAGGCATTTTTTGGTATACTAAAATCAGGTGTTTTGGTGTGAGTCTCGGTGAAATATGTGCTGGATATGTGTATATATATCTATGGAACCACTTAACTGATTGCGATGTAGATGGGGTGCCATCTGTGCCCACACCTCTCGTGGACCCTTATGACGCTATGGGAGACAATGTGTCAGCCCCCGTTTTCACCAGTGTCGATAGTAGGGGTTCGCGCACCGACTTGGGGCGTGATACAACATTTCATAATGAAGCAGTTTCATGAAGAAGTCACTCAGGATATTGTCACACAAGTCTTTATTCAGGACTCTAATTCTACCCTTTGGTTGGTTTCGGTTACACAACTGTACATAAAAAGAAACCCCATCTCCATTCCCGTACGTGATAACATCACAATGACCCCAACTCACTCTCAACAAGCCCAGAACCTAGAGCCAACGGCTCGTGAACGACCGACGTGCATGGACGAGAGTCCATAACCAGAGAAAGCGGACGAGCACCACAACCCAACACGCCAGGCGCGATGAGGCTGTGCGCAACCAACCACACACTGCAAGAGGGGGAAGGGGGAATGGGAAAACCGCGCGCAGTCCCTAGAATAAGGGACGAGGAACTCGGCACATTCTGTAAAGCTATTTTTAAAATGGTACATTTACTTCAACAAAATCACTCTCAAAAAGTTGCAACTGAAGAGGGGTATGGAGTCCATTTCGTCGTCGTCATTGTGCAAGAACAAATGTGAAACAAAAATCGAAACCATAAAAATGTAGATTTTCCAAAGTGGGGGGCTACCGTGAAGTTGGCACCTCACTGTAAACATAGCATTTGTGGGCCTATCGAAACGGAATAAACGAAATTTTTTGCGGAACAATCAGGAACAAGCGAAGAATAAATTATTGCAATCATAAAAACTTGAATTTTTAAATTGGAGGGTCCTACTTCACGGACATGTTATTTTTAACATTTAGTACCTACCCATGGTACAAATTGTGGTATTATTTGAATTTGGTTAAGAAAATATTAAATATATCTCTATGTTTCCTGTATATTATTTTTGACTGAGGTAACTTTCTCATAAATAATCTAGGTATGTCAACGTCACATTCCTATACAACATGAAATTCTTCATTTTTAATTGAATTAATCTCACAACTATCATCTTCTTCAGAGCTTTGGAATACTGAATAGGTACATTCAACATCAGAATACTTATGTTTAATAATGTTATCTATTGAGTAAGGGGAGTTCTTCCACACCTGAAATGTACTTCATGTCACACATTTAAAAATGTATATTATTTATACTAATAAAGAACAAACAACTGATGATTTTGCAATAGAGATAAAGCGTGTTATAAGGATAAATATATTTTATATACCTATATAAGTTGTAATTATATATATATATATATATATATATTGGGGGAAAAAAAAAGAAAAAATTTAACAAAACTGGTGATTACGTTGTTCATTTGTGCAAGTCATGTGACATATAATAATATATTATTTCAATCTGAGCATATATTATATAAAGCTAAACTTTGTTAAGGACTTGAACAGGTTGGTGAATCAGGCCAAAAATATGTATTTAAAAAAAATTACTAGGAACTTGCAGCAATAACTCGAGTTTGCAAAAAGGTAGGTTTATTATATAACCTACCTAGACAAATAGAAAATATATATATTTTTTAAACATTTTTTGGTGGCTTTCCACATGTGTTCTCTTTTTATAGTTTTCCCTTACACTTTCCACATAAATAGGGTACATTTACTATAACAATTTGGTTCCTCCTCCTTACACCCTAGAATTACTCAAACCTCAAAACCTAATCACTAAGTAATTCAAAGTGCCTAAAACATTGGAGAGTGATTATCTATAAGTTTATAAGTTGTATCTTATGTGAATAAAAATGCTTCAGTTATTTTGATTAAATTTATTCAAATAAAAATCTTTCTCTCTCTTTGTCACACATGGTATTTTTTTATGAACGTCATATGTAATAAAATGCATTACTTTGTGAATGAAATAATTATTTCATTACATTATTTATTTGCAAAAAACTAATAAGAAATTCGTAGAAAAACTGTTAAAAGAGTAAATAGCGGTTTTTCATTTGAAGTAAATTCAAAGTGCCCACACACTTGCAAATGAAAACATCAATTACTACTATAATCTCATACTTAGGCCTAAAATTACTGTCTAAGTGAGTTTGAAATACATAAATAATGAACACTATACCTTCCTATATTGTTTAGGTACCTAACAGGATATCTTGCCGATTGACACAACATTATAGACTACTTATATAGGAACTACAATGTGAAACTTGACCTGATGATTTTCTTATATGTGGAATCAACAGATACATTCTAAATATTAAAATACAATAGTTTCCAAAATCTAAGCCATATAATAATGCTGTGATATTCTTGAATTCACACCATTTTTAAGGCGATAAAAAATCTATTTATTATCAAAAAAATCTTCAAGAGGCCACTCAATTAATATTTTTACAGCTGTGGGAGAGAGCGTAAGAAAATACCATAAAAAAATCAATAATAATAATAATAATAATAATAATAATAATAATAATAATAATAATAATGGTAGTACCATAGGCCAAAACGTTAGCTCGGTTGCTAACGGGATAGTCTACTGTGCAAATGGTTTCAGGTTCAATTTCTGGTAGGGGCGTAATATTTTATTATTTGATCAATTCTCAGACTTTCTAGATGTTGTATATGGCTTAGAATCCTATAATTCTATTAACCGTGGATACTTGCAGTACTCCTTCAATTATCAAATTTTTTGAACAATATATTATTATTATTATTAGCACCGCGTCTTACTACCCGTTCGGGTTATACGCACTTACGCTAATGTGTAAT
This sequence comes from Timema cristinae, assembly GCA_039000515.1. Classification (NCBI taxonomy): domain Eukaryota; kingdom Metazoa; phylum Arthropoda; class Insecta; order Phasmatodea; family Timematidae; genus Timema; species Timema cristinae. The sequence continues at coordinate 13,937 of JBCFYV010005364.1, forward strand.
GGTAGGGTGATTGTGAGATGAAATGAAGGACCTACAAATTAACGTGGAATCCGAACCACGGTGGTGGCCTGGCATTCCACACATTCACATAATGTCTTGTCAGAGGTGTAGGAAGGGTTTGGAAATCAGATAAATCTGTGCCGGGATCGAGGATTGAACCCTGGCCGCCCGCACAGAAGTCTGACACCTTACCCCTAGACCACCAGGTCACCTTGAACAATATAATCTATTTAATTGTAACCACTTGACTTCTTGTGTTTGCTACATTAGGTAAAGTGCATACATATATATATATATGTATATGTATATGTTCATGCTTTCATAATCACCTATTAGGCACACATTATATTCATCTATAGCCTAGGCCTAAAGAATTTTAGGAACATCGTATAGACGATTTAGAATGTAGATAATCACAAAATTTTAATGTCAATTAAAATGTAATCATTCAATAAAATATATCATGCAGATAATCCCGTAGGAACCTAGATATAAGCTCTGACTGACAGTATAAATATTATTACCTCTAATTAAAATATAAATATAAAAACCTAGATAATTTAATTGAAGATAAAATTGCAGTTTTCACTAAATTGAAGATCGTGAAAATATTTTTTCCATATGAAAATAAATGTATTCAGAGTAATAAGTTTTGCCAATTAAAGTTCTATAAAAATAGTGCCTTTTTCTGTATTAATAATGACTAGACTAGTTCAAATAGATAAGGAATTAAAACATGTTAAGTATTTATTTCATCATTCTTGATATGCAATCTGTCGAAACCTTGGCCGATCACTTACAGCCATTTATTGTTTACTAGATTGTATATTCAGTGTTACTGATTCTGAAAACCCTTAAGATAAAAATAAACCATAAAGCCTATCTGCCTATATAATAATTTATGCTCATTATTGGTTTCAAAGCTTGACGTTTTCCAGGCTGTGATGGAAGGAACCGTTGTTTGTTAGTTTAATAATAATTATCTATATATATATATATATACATATATATATATATATATATATATATATATATATATAAATTCTTCTGTATGTGTGTATGTCACGAACTCCTCCTAAACGGCTGGACCGTTTTTTGATGAAATTTTTTTAGTGGTGTTTGAGTGGGTCCATGGATGGTTTTGATTCACAATTGAACCCGGTATGTGGCGCTGCAATCAGGTTCTAGGATTTATTTTTATTTTTTAGGGAATTTATTTGAGAGGATTTTCTTTAAAGATTTTTTGCATATCAGAACTGTAGCCTCACAATTTCTCTCCCCACCTCCACCCCCCAATATTTATAATAATGAATATAATATGGATAATTGACCGTTAAAAAAATCATAAGTTCATCAATAATTGGTCGTTAAAACCTCTGAATAGTGAATAATTGAACTTCTGAGAAAATTCATAGTTATGTTTGTGTACCATAAGTGGCATTGATTTAGAATTCTGTGTATTTGACGTACGCATAATTGAACTTCTGAAATATTCATAGTTATGTTTGTGTACCATAGGTGGCATTGATTTCGAATTCTGTGGTATTTGACGTACGCATCAATACATGCGCCAGTCTCTTGCGTCGTGGCTTGGCGTTGTTTGACATTTCAATTTCTGTACGATGTGTTTTTGATATTCCATGTATCATAATCACGTGAATATTGAGTGTATTTTTCATCAAGTGTACTCAAATACATACATTGGGAAAATGTGTAAGGTGTTGTGTTGAAGTGAATATCGTACATGATCTTCCATAAATTTATATTATATACATGCGTATTCAATGACAATCAATCTAACCTGCAAATTTTTATTTATGTGCTTATTTGTGTCGATGATTTTATAAATTTACGAGTGTTAAACGTCTCATAAAAAAAATTTAATCCATCAAATTCAAATATAAGTTGCTTATATTTAGGTGTTGTGTGTTTATTAAAAAACAATGCCACGTCTTCGTGGACGAGGAGGAAATATGGTCGACGTACACAGAATTCACAAATAGTCCACACCTGTCAGTTAAATCGAACGACAGAAGATCAATCGACGGACAATGCACATTTAAGAGTCCAGGTTGCAAACAAACGTGCAAATGA
>JBCFYV010005365.1:0-25039 GCA_039000515.1 Timema cristinae
CCATCACCATACCTTTAAAACATCAGCGCCAGGGAAGGGTTTTCGTACACAAGCTGTGGGTGGGAGACGAGGATCACTGCCTAACTTCAGGTCACTAATATGGTGACAGCTGGACCGTCTTCAGCCCCGCAATCGGGATTTAGTGGCCCGGTAAAATCAGTTAGGTGGGGACTTGTCAAATGGCGTCCCTCTTCGGATCGTCGAGAGAGAATTAAATAATTGAGACTTTTTTATACTGGTAGAGAAATTACCGTACATCTTGGTGCTCCAGCAAGCGATCGTGACGCAGTAAGCTGGATTGAAGAACAAATTACTAATTTGCTCAATCGGCTGAAGGACCCTGGCGTTAGCGCCGATGAACATGTTGGCTTACTTTTTAATAGCACGGACTCGTCGTTGAACCCTGTATATGTCTCATTTAAGCGAGCATATCAGTTAGACGCTCGAGCCGTGCTTGATAACGTAAGTCACGTGTTACAAAGTAATAGTTTGTTTATGAGTACAGCACCACTGTACGTTTAACACAGCCAGTTTAAGGAGCCACGTGGAAGGAGTAGTCATAAATGTGATAAACTCTCTCCCGCTACCACATATAGGAGTAAAAACCATGAGATCATTACTATTCAAATGGTGACACACTTTGCCTTGCCCGTGCATTGGTTGTCGCCAAAGCTATATGTGACATCAACAGAGAAACAGGATGCATGGACGTGAACACCTCTAGACAAATCAAAATTGGCCGTCTTTTTAAAAAACTCAAAGGAGAGGAACTATGCCGTGATGCCGTGTGAATCTTTTGAAAGCTGGTGGGCTAACCAAACTGAAACAATTTCAAACATACTTTTCCGAATACAAAATCACGGTGTTCAGGGAACGTCGGGGAGACAGGTCCTCTATAAGAGGTCTACTCCTCCGAAAATTCCTTTAAGGGCTATCTTGATTTGTATTTTCACGACGATAAGCAAAATCATTTTGATGTCATAACATCCTTGAGAGCCGCATTTAAGTGTTCGTACTTTTGCCGCAAGTGCCGAGTATCGTTCAACACAAAACGAGAACAAATGCTAATCAGGATGCAAAAAGTGCTAAGCTAAAGCGGTATGTGACGGAGGCCGATCTGTGGACTGTAAAGAATTTTTGGCGTTAGTTCACAAACCAGGCATGTTTTGATAGCCATAAACATCCCGGTTTTTGCAGAGGTCACAGGTCGGTCTTTTGATGTCAAAAAGGTTTGCGAGGTATGCGGCAATTTTTCAGTCTGGAAAGAGAAGAATATTAACACAGGTGTTATGAAACCTTCTTTATAGTATGCAAGACTATCATCCTTTTCGTAATTTCTGTTATATGAAGCAGGCCCCATCAAAGCCGTTACTGGAAAAGAGCAATTTCATGTTTGTATTTTATGATTTTGAATGCATGCAAGAAACTCTTCTTCAAAGTGCGGCCAACACGTACTAGCATGAACCTAACCTATGTGTCGTGCAGACGTGTTGCAAAGACTGCCTTCATATTGTGCAAATGACTATCATTCTACAAAATGTGGGGCGATAGGACTCGCATATTGAAGGGTGATGCCACAATGGCAAATTTTTTAGATTTATAGAGCAAATTAAAACAACAATATTTAAAGACATCGCCCTTCTAGGACATAATGTGAAAGCCTGTGATGGTAATTTTATTTAAAATACATGATGGAGGATAAAAAATGGACTCAAGAGCTTATAATGAACGGTGGGAAAATCATGTACCAACCGTTACAGCCCGCTCCACTTTATTGACTCGCTCAACATTCTCCTGATTTCGTTGTCAAAAATGCCCAAAAATTCGGCTTGGACGAGTCTTTGGCCAAGGGACATTTTCCCTAATTTTTCAATAAAAAAGAAAACGCAGGGTATAGGGGTCCTTGCTGCCAAAGGAGAGACTAGGCCATCGGTGAGATGTCATTTGAAGGAAAGAAGCACTTTGAGAAGTGGTATGACGCTTTGGTAAAAAAAAAAGTATGTCATTGATTTTAAGCGCGAATTTGAATTGTATTGTGTGAAGGATGTAGATATCCTAAGAAAGGCTAGTCTAAAGATTAGAGACAAGCTCGTGGAGAAAGCAAAGGTGGATCCTTTCAGAGAGGTATGTACGATAGCTGGAGCGGCCATGTTGGTTTACTGCCGAAGTCATTTCAAGGAAAATAATATCGGTATTATCCCTAACAGCTACCGATGTGCAGAACAACAATCAAATGTCGCTCTACAATGCCTCTTCTGGGAGGCTCATCAACGCGTTGTTTCTATTCTTCATGTGGGTAGCGGCTCTGAGAAATATGTGTTAGGGCGACGTATAGATGTCGTTGTTAAATCTGGAGATACTACCACCATCTTTCAGTTCAGGGGCTGTTATTGGCATGGGTGCCCTCTCTGTTACCCTGACAGTACACCCCCTGTCAAAATAGTTCACAAAATACCATGGAGACGCGATATGAGGCGACCATGGATTGTTTGGAAAAGTTTAAGAATGCCAGCTACACGGTAGTAGAGATGTGGGAGTGTACGTTTAATGCGATGAAACGCACCGACAAGGACTTGAAACAATATGTACTCCAGCAAAAGGTGTATACTAAGGAGCCCCTCAGCCCTAGTTATGCATCCTTTGGCGTGCGTACAAAACTGTATCAAGCTCTTCCACGAAGCAGACCATTTTTGTGGAGAGAAGATCAAGTACTTTTATGTGTGTTCATGGTATCCTTACGTTTGCGAGTACAATATATAACCCGTCGGCCACCCCAAAATTCACTTGGAGCCAAATGGTCCGTCTATAGATCAAGTAGAAAGCATATCCAAAGTTACAGTGACGCCATCGCGGCATTTATTCTTGCCCGTATTGCCTACACGGATGCATGACAATTTAATGTTCATCGTGTGCAGGAAATGCGGGGAGGAGATAAACCAAAGTAACAGCACAACGACAAAAAAAGATCGCTGGTTGACAGGCGTCTGGGTGATTGACGAGAACCGGATAGCTGTTGAGAAAGGTTACACCATTGAAGCAGTACACGAAGTGTGGGAGTACAATGTATCTGTTTACGACCGTCAGACACGTTCTGATGGACTGTTTCACGGGTACTTTGATAATTTTTTGAAAATTAAGAAAGAAGCAAGCAGATAGCCAGAGTGGTGTACCTCACAAGAGGAAAAGTTATCCTATATTCAAAATTATGAGGAAAGGGAACGGGTAAAACTCGATTTCGGCTCTCTTTGTAAAAACCCTGGTCTCCGCACTCTGGCTAAACACTTTATAAATTCAATAAGGGGGAAGTTTGGGCAAAGAACCGATTTACCACACGTAGCCGTTGTTAACGACTACCAGGACATCCACAAGTACTTAACGTATCCTAACATCACCGTGGACAGCGTCATTGATGTTAATGATGAGGTTATGTTCCTTAATTACAAGGATGCGCGTGACGCGATGTATCCTGACCCTAACACGAGTGTGGCGGTTACATGCTACACGACTGCTATGGCTAGGTTGCACTTATTCAGCATCCTTTAACAATTGGGGGACCGAGTTTTGTATCATGATACAGATAGCGTTCTATTCACAGAACGCCCCTGCGATTGGAGTCCGCCGACCGGAGACTTTTTAGTTGACATTACTGATGAACGTCAGTATTACGATCCGGGAAGCTACATTAGCATATTTGTATCTGGCGGTCTCAAAAATGACGCGTACCTAGTTTGTGTTGGTGGCAATCCTGCCAAAAAAATGTGTGTGCAATGTTCGTGGGATCACCATTAACTATGGCAACCGGAACGATGTTTATTTTGACATTTTAAATCGATGGTCACTGAACAGGCGGCGGAAAGTTACATACAGATACCGCACAAAATTGTAAGAAAAGGTCTTGCGACTGTATTTACCGTTTCGCAACTAAAGTCTACCGGCCCGTGTACACCAAACGTCAAGTCCCCGCGTCATATTCTGTAAGGGTTTGACAGAAATGGATGACATCTGTAATGACTCCCCACAGCTGATTATCCTAGACGACCTGATGAGTGAAGCCAACGAAGTGGTCTTCGTTCTTTTTACCAAAGGATGCCATCATCAAACTATTAGATATTAGCGTCATGTACCTTACACAAAATATGTTCCACCAGGGCAAGGGTCAACGTTACGTTTCCTTAAACGCACATTATATCGTGATTTTTAAAAATCCCGGGGGTAAAGCTCAGTATCAACACTTTGCACGTCAAGCCTGTCCTGAAAATCCCCGTGTTTTACAAGAGGCTTACTTTGATGCTACAAGTACTCCTAACGGGTATATATTGTTAGATTTCAAACAAGGTACACCAGAATGGTTCAGATATATAACCCACACAAATGTCGTGCACACATAGGTTATAAAAACAGCGAGATGTCCCGATTACAGATCATTTCATAAAAATGAGTCCCAAAATGCGTAAGCAGGGCCCTTTGTTACGTGCGATGTATCGCATGAACCCGCAGCAACGTTTCGCCTTGATGATAACGGCCGACAAGAAACTAATTGACTCTGTTTGTGAGTGTGCCTAAAACACTTTAAAAGGACGGGTGCCGTTTAAAAATGCGCAGAAAAGAAAGTTACTTGCTCACAAGCAACTGTTGCACAAGTTGGTCAAACGAGGAGAGTGCTGGAAGAAGAAGAGACACTACTCGTTTAGACGGGAGGCGCGTTCTTGCCCTTACTTTCAGTCCCTTTAATCATTGTGGTCCACGGTTCTTTATTTAACAAGTATATAACTGAACACAAGAAAAAGATGATATTGGTGTCCCCGAAAACAGTAATCTATTACGAGCAACACCACCAACAAGTGGTATCGGCAAAAATTTCTATTAGTCTCCGAATAGGACAAGGAATGGAAAAAATCCTCGTTTCAAAATTTGACGACAAGACTAAATAGACAAGTGCTACAGCGCTATATACACTTTAGTCAACACCCTCCACCATCTGAAAATACCACCACAACCACCCCTGAAGTGTCTGTACTTCCCATACCCGCTGTACAGGCACGTAAAAAAACTGAACTTTTACTAGAAACATATCATTTCCCGAGGCGGCATCTCTTGGTACTCAAACGGAGAAGTAGGTATACAAGATACGCCTCTCCGTGGATCCAATATTGTGGACTTATTCAACGATCTGGTCAAAGAAAGAAGACACAGCGAACCATCAGGGTGGCGAGAGTTTCTCACGGCGCTGCAAAAAATAAACGTTCAGAAAGAATTGATTGTAAATCCGAAATTTTGGCACCCATTAGAGATCCGACGCCCGTACCACAACCATTTACACCGTTGAAACGCCATAAGAAGAAGAAGCTGAAGAGTGTGGATAAAAACAGGAAGCTACCGTTGCGAGTTTTAATCGTCCGTTTAGCTGACATCTACTACAACCCTTCTCATCCTGCAGGGTTTACAAAGTGGGCGTCGCTTATAAAGGCATCCAAGAAAGATCACGAAAAAGTAGAGAATGGCTTCGTGTATGTGACGCTTATACCCTACACAAACCGGTGATAAAAATGTTTCCACGCAACAAGTACATGGTGTCAAACATTGACGATCTTTGGCAAGCCGATATCAACGATATGCGAAGTCTCACCAAATACAACGACAGTGGAGTGTACTTCCTCATCATCATCGACGTGTTTATCAAGATGACCTGGGCGAGGACGCTTCCATCCAAGAAGGGGAGCTTCATGAGAAAAGCATTTCGGAACATTTTCATTCAAAGTGGCCGTAATCCTCTAAGTTTACAGACGGACAAGAGGACAGAGTTCAGGGCACGTCTAGTCCGGAAATTTCTCAAGCAAGAAGGCGTGCATTACTGCACCACTCATAAACCAGACGTGAAGGCATGCATCGTGGAACGATTCAATTGAACTCTGATAGGACGCATCTGTCGCTTCTTTACCAAAAATAGCACGTATCGGTATGTGGACATCCTCCAAGATTTTGTCGACGCTTACAATGGCGCAAAACATTCAAGTAACAAGATGGCGCCTGCCGACGTTTCAGAAAGTATTGTGCTTCAAGTCAGAGATAATCTATACAGCGAAAGGCGTCCAAACTCGAATAGAAAGCAGAAAATAAAAGTCAGTGACACGGTGCGTATTAGCAAATCCAAAGTGTAGTTTGAAAAGAGCTACGAAAGCAATCGGAGTGAAGAGATTTTCAAAGTCACCAGTGTCGTGTTGCGACAACCTGTCGTCTACAGACTGACAGAGTTTGATGGCGAGGAAGTGGAGGAGACGTTTTACGAATCTGAATTGCAACGCGTACGTCTCTCCGAAACATTTAAAGTTGATAAAATACTACGTGTCAAGGGTAAAGGTGCCAGAAAAAAAGTGTACGTGCAGTGGAAAGGTTACTGCGCCAAGTTTAATTCCTGGATTCCTGCCAGTTACGTCATTGTCCTACCATGAAGGAGCAGTTTTACCTTACTTTACCGAGTGACAAATCTATGGGATATTACCCGAAAAATACCCTCACGAAATCCACCACGCAACTTGCTTATGGTCTTACAATCGAAGGCCGAAGGGAAGTCGCTCTGGCAGAATTTATATATCCGTGTTCTTTCGTCACCGTTCCAGAGGGTCAAAATATTGTATGGTACAATAGGGTGTACGCTAACGGCGTGGAACAAATATTCAAGGATCATATCCCTCCTGGAAACTACAGCACTATCCATGAATTTATCAAAGCTCTAAAACGACGTAGAGGTGTTTAAAGGGGATTCCGGATTTGTATTCAAGTCCACAAACCCCAACAAAAAGGTGGACGTTATCCCTTCTTCACCAAATATACAGCTGCTGACTCTATCAAACCAACTAAGTCTACAGCTCAATTTCGATCCACAGACTAATCTGATTAAGTCCCAAAGTCAACGTACGCCACCAAAATTCTACTAGGCTTGCCCTCGCAAATGTACATCTACACGGATATCGTCGATCTTAAGCCCGTGGGTGACATTGTGGCATCGCTGTTACGTATCGTAGGTATTAACAACATAAACTATCTCTACAGCATACATAAGAGAGTTAGCTATGATCCGTTGCACTACATGCCCTTGCTTAGAAGATAAATTGAAAGCTTGGAAATTAATATAAGAACAGACACGGGTGAACTTATACCATTCGAGTTTAGAAAAGTATTTGTGAAACATCATTTTAGACGCTGCTCAACATGAACTGTTCCTACCAAAGATACTACGTCAAACAGGCTGGAACAGGAATATCTTCGATCTACCACGGTGCTCCCTATCAACGAGGGCATGGGATAAGAAGTTATTTCAGTGGCCTTTTCAAAAGCGTCGTACCGTTGTTGAGAAGTGGCACTAAAGCCATTTGAAAATAGGTGCTTCTAACGGGTATCGACGTGCTATCTGTCGTTGCCAATCAACGGCGTCCATTCAAAGAGGCCCTACGTCAACGTGATGGCGAGGCTAGAACTATCCTTAAATGCAAGGCTGAACAGAAGATTGACACACTGATGACCGGCGCAGGCTATAAAGGTCGTCGTAAGAAGCAACGACGTCAGTCTTCTGTCGTCGCCCAACGTAAAAACATCAAAAAAGAAGCTGTAGATATTTTCAGTTAAAATGTCGTTTCTACACCCCCAGTGCTGCGAGTGTGCCAGCAGTGAACTCGATTTCTCTTCCGTCCCACTCACTCAAACCAGTCCTGAAAGTGGGCAATGTCTCCAGTACAAACCTGTCTCTTCCCTCACCGATGATTCACCCATTGAATTTAACGTTACTGGACAAGGCGAGTTCTATATCGATCTTTCCCAGACTATGCTCAATCTCAAGGCGGCCATCATGAAACTCGACGGAGGCACTTTCACAGAGGTGGATCAGATGGCTCCCGTCAAAATCTGGTTGCATTCGCTATTCACACAGGTGGGATGTGTTTTTAAACCAAAATCTAGTCTCACCGGCCAGCAACCCATATGCCTATTGAGCGTACATTGAGACACTGTACAATTACAACAGTGAAGCCAAAAGAACGCATTTGACTTGTGGTCTGTTGTTAGCAAACAGCCCCGGAACATTTGAGGAGTCTAACGGAGGCAACAAGGGATTTGAATCCGGTCGCATTCTCACCACAAAATGTAAGACGGTGGATCTTCTGGGGTATTTACACGGTGACGTGTTTAACCAAGAGAAATACCTTTTGAACGGCACCGAACTCAGTGTCAAGTTGGTCCGTTCCCGAGACGGGTTTAATTTTATGACAGTCCCTGAACTCCCTCACTTTAAGGTTCACATCTCTGAAGCCGGCCTTCTTGTGCGATGTTACAAAGTAGCACCTTCTATATTGTTGGCACATTCCAAAGCATTAAACGTCAGTCCCGCTAAGTATTTCATCACCCGTGTGGAAGTAAAAACACTCACTATTCCCACGGGCGTGCAATGAAAATCACTGGACAAAGTATTCACTGGACAGTTACCAAAACGGTTCATTGTGGGATTTGTATCAAACGCGGCGTTCAACGGAGACGCCACCAAGAAATCGTTCAACTTTAAAACCTACGGCATGAACCATTTCTCACTTTACGTGGACGGACAACAAGTGCCTTCCAAACCGCTACAGCCCGATTTTTCAAACGGACACTATGTCATGTCCTACCACGCACTGTTTTCTAGAACGGTTATCCATTTCATGAACAAAGGTAGCGACATTACACGCGAAGCCTTCCCCAAAGTTTATCAACTCATGGCTTTTGATCTCACACATAAACTGTCCACCCACAAGACATCGCATTGGAATTTGATGAGGCACGGCTCCCTGAGCATCGAAGTGAGCTTCACTAGAGCTCTCACCGAAACCGTCAACTGTATCGTGTACGGGGAGTTTGCCAACATCATCACCATTGACAAACACAGAAACGTCGTGACCGATTATGAAAGTTAATATAAACGGCTTCTCGCCCCTTGCCACCATCATTTAAGCCTTGAACGTCATTGTGGATTTCCAGAGCTTAATCGACGACAACAGAGAGTTTCTCGTCAAGTAACTGAGAATTTTATCTGTATGCGGAGCATTACATCAACATATGGTGTTAAAACCCCCATACGCTATCCAAGAACTTTCCGCCGATGAAAATAAAGAAAACCGACTATACAGTCAACAATCTGCACGGTATTCCCTGGGATAGCGGTGATGTGGATTACAGCCTGCTCGAATCACTCATCTTCCGTGCCACAACGCGTGCATAAACCGTCTACGTCAAGGGGGCAGAAAAGATAAAGTTTCTAGTCAAATACACGTCTACACCCATCGTAGATCTGTACGACAGAGTTTTTTCATCAGTGAAAACACATAAATTGGGCCGCACCATGTGCATGGCACATAGTTCTGTATGGAATTTCTGTTCGGCCTCTATCGTCTGGGGACTTCGTGATGGGATGATTGAAGATTGACACGCACACCATAAGACGTCCTCTGAAAACAAACCCATGGCTCTGTTCTGTACGGTCGGGTATTTTCACTGCTGATCAACTACCCACAAGAATAGCTCTGTCTGCTGTTATTGTCATCAAAACTGATCTACACACCAAAACTGGGACTCATTGATTCGCCATCTTTATCGACAAGAACAGCCTAGGATAATATTTTGACAATTATGGTTTTCCGCCCCGTATAATTTCACATCTGGCATTTATTCGCAAAAAACACTTCCCGCGCGTCCCATAGCACACTACAACTTCAAAGAATCGCCTCATGTGTTTGCGGGCATTACTGTCTCATGTATCTTCTCTATCGCGCCCAGAACATTCCGATAAATACTTTCCTAAGCCTATTCTCGCCCACTAATCATACAGCCAACGACGCTAAGGTCGTGAGTATTACAACATATTTTTCAAGACTGCAGGGTCCTGCCATCTTTCAAGAGGTTGCGTCTAAGCAGCTTGCGCCTATAAAAACGTCGTCCCGGTGGCGTGCCAACCATAGCCGCCAAACATAATAGAAGGTCAAGACGTTTGCGCCAGCAAAGCAAAGCCGGTGAAACCACTCGCCATCACTAGTATTTTCAACACGTTGTTCCCGCTGGATGGAGTCTCCGCCAAGCAAGTCATCGTCAGCATGAGTGTCAAGAACAACTTTACGCCCTATGTCCAGCTAGAAAAATGTGGAGGGAACTGTGCTGTGTTTAACCGTAAAGAGTGGCAAGAACTGGGCAGCAACAAGTCTGTTATATCAAAGTTTTCAACAACACGCAATCTCCTCAGAAGATTATTCTGACTAATCATGAAATCTCTCTGAGACGCATGTGCGATGACCATATGGTTGGCATCAACGAGAAACAAGACGCCGGAATCAAACGGGTCGCCTAAATAGCACCTAGCTGGGCGAGTCTTTGTGAGGTATGGGACCTCATCGACGTCACCGTCGACCGACGGGACATGTGGTCAACACCCGTCGCACGCTATTGCAACGATTTGATCGACACACTCTTCGTGGATGTATTCGACACGCTAACAGAATCGGTGGCTGTCGTTGACCTAGAACAGCCTACGATGGAAACGCACATCAAAAACCTGGATCTTATCAGTGCTACCTAATATACACGTCAAGTCATCGGTTTGGTCTATTACATGCTGGATTGTGAACTAAAATTTTTTTTACCAACTCATCTAAGAGACACTGTAGAAAAACTTATGAATGAATATATGCGTCATTCCTGTATAAATATATAATTGTAAAACATTTACTCTATGATAAATATATATTTATTTGTAATATCTGTGTTTTATTCACTGTTTGTCCCTTACGAATCCCAACTTGTCTTGTCATCCCGCCAACCTGGCGCCAGGTTTGCGATGACGTCATCAGGGAAACCCGTTGCCCGGGTCAATGGCCTTACTATCTATTCTTGTCTAAACTCATCTTGTTGGGCCGCCATACTGGCACCATTGTTGCGATGACGTCATTGGGAAAACTCCAGTTGCCAAAGTCAATGCCCTCACTGCATCAAGGTTAAGATCTATTCTTGTCCTGACTTGTTTTGTGGACCCGCCAATCTGGCGCCACGTATGAGTCACCGTTAAAAAACTCGTTACCACATAAGGGGTTGAGACACCGGGAAAACCCATTACTCATAAGTGTTGCGACATCATCTGAAAAACCCAGGTGGAGGGGAAAGTGCGCTCCCGTGATTGCAGTGGTCATTACTCGGTTAGAGGTCGAGTTGAGAAGATGCCCCCATTCTACACAAGACAGCCATAGCGAGAAGTTCGTGCATCGCCCTCATGCCGAAACGTCGTGGACTGTATGCTCCCCAAATAAATAAACTACAACGCCCCTAATCCTAGCCAATAATTAATTACCAATAATTAATTATCAATCATTAATAATTAATCATCAGGAACCAACATGTCCGGGGGTGGTAGGCGAGGGGTTGTAGGGGTGGGGGTTTTAGGGGGAGGTGGTTGTAGGGGAAGAAATTTTGTAATCATCACTTGGGAAAAAAGGTCAGGAGGATGGGTGGGGGCGGGAGGGGAAAACCAACATACAGTCAGAGAGCTATGAGGGTTGGTCACGTGACCAATTTCGGCCAATCACAGCCTGTTTCTGGGGTCCAGAGGGCTACTTACGATACTTTCACCAACATAGGTACTTAACTGAATGACAACAGTATTCACAATGGAAAAGCATGTTTAAGAATTTGAGCATGTTAATCATAAAGTTTTACTTCATTCAAAGTGTTATTTTTTCCACTAATTTCAGATAAATAAGGAACTTACTTAACTACATAAACGAACAACAACAAAAAAAAACTTAAAGTAAGGCAACACATTTGGAAATAATAAACTGAGTAGCTATTATTAATCCACAATTATGTTACCCATATAGATGTGGTATTTAAATTCATCTTCCCCACTACAAAAAAAAAAGTGAGGACATTAAAAAAGAACGATAAAGTATAGACCGCGAACATAAATTCTCATGATAGGGATGGGATTGTTTTTATTTGCTCAATACGGCTATATAAAGTTGAATTTGGAACAGCTGCAACCGAATATCTGGCTTTGCCTTGAGGTGGGATCTGTATTTTGTTTTAGTAGATAAATAGGCAAATAATCCTGATTCACATGTTGAAATCTTAGTTGCAAAAGTCTCTTTTATCAAAAAATCTAATGTCAAATCAATCAAGCACCAGACACCACCCAAAGGATTTTTTTTTTTTTTTTTTTTTTTTAATTTCTTTCGTGGAGTTCTTCCAGAAAATAACATTTGAAACTATAAATAACACTGCACTGCGACTTGACTTGTTTCGATTCTCGACTGAATACTGACTGAAGGTGCGAAGAAACTTGAGGTTTTAATATGCAATAGAAACTTACCAGAAAATTCTAGAAAAGTTTTGAAACTAACAATCGTATCTGAAAGCGCGGCAAAGTTCTCACAGAGACAGTGTTAACTGGCACGTTCTAGTGTCTCTGTCTGGTTTCACTACGTGCTGTCTCTGTGCTTCACAAACGTTCTCGATGTTTTGTATGGTTCCAAGAAGATGTGGGTGGGCAAAGATAACTGAGGTGATGCATGACATGCACTTCGACTTTATAATACTTACAGCATGCTGCAGGAGCTAAATAATTTCTACCCAATACTTACATATACACATATACACATTTCATGGCCACGCAAATTCGCAGTTTTAAGATCTTGTTACATTTATTTTGTTTATTTTTCTTTCCAATCTTTTCACGGAGCACTTCGAGATGCTTCACGGAGCACACTTTGGGAACCGCTGCCATAGAGTAAGAAATGAGTAAGTCTCTCAAAAAGCGTATGTTTTCTTTATTTAAACCTCTCAGGGGAAATGTTTGTACAACAATAATCTATCGCTATCATTTTAGATTTAATAATCAATATTTACCTATTTTATTGTTCAAAATGTATAAATGAGGAATTTAACCGCAATGCAATAACCATAATATGTGTAACCCCTAAGAAAATGTCGACAATTTTAAACTGGAAGTCGACATTTTAATACTAAGTGTTGACCCTTGGGGACCCAATATCAATATTTTTACTTACTCACTACCCTAAAGGTAGAACAAGTATTGTGATCGTCAAAAAAAATTGAACTAGAGATTTTGATGGATGTCAACGTTTCATGACCTCCCAAAAAGTGGTTTTCGCAATGCCATCTGTCTGTCTGTTTGTCTAAACCTAAAATTAATAGCAGAGTACTAGAGAATGAAAAGAGAAAAATTCAATTTTTTTCAAAATCGGTTATAACGTTTCTATTTCTCTCATTTTAAACTCAATAGTCAATAATGACCTATTTTATTGGTCAAAATTTATAAAAGAGAAATTTAATACCAATGCGATATCCACAAGATGTGCATCCTCTAGTTAAATGACGAAGCTTTTAACCTGAAGTCAAAATTTTAATATGAAATTTTGGCTGCCGGGAAACCAATATCGATATTTTTATTGGTCCAAATATACAAATGAAGACGTTAATGTTTTAAAAATAAAATTATGAATTTTAAAACCATGGATAAAAATGTTTTACATATGTCTAGCGCAATTTGTTTTTGGGTTTGTTAGTGTATATTACATTACGAATTTTGAGTAAATATCTCCATTTATAAACAATAGAGCGAGAAAGTTCGTGTGGAGTCCCATACCATTTATTTATCCTATTTCATTGTTTAAAACAAATGCATTATTATTGTATTTTGGAAAAGAAAATCATAAATAGGTTGGCAGTAAACTAAACTCACATGACTTTTCCTCCGAAAAAGTAAATTAAGTTTTGAGTTATTTACCACGAAAACAAAAATCCCAATGTATCATTGGAAGCATTTTCGAACTCTCAATATTTCATAGACCAATCAACAAAATATATTACCCTTAAATTAATCTTTCTCAGTAAAACAAGTATTTGGTCTAATTCGTCATATAAAACAAACTCCAGATATCCTGTTGGAACAAAATTGTTAAAGTAATTAAAGAAAAATTTCGAATTTTCTAAAATCACTCAGGAATAAATTATCCTTAATTTTATAGTTATTATTATTATTATTATTATTATTATTATTATTATTATTAGCACCGCGGCTTACTACCCGTTTGGGATATACGCAATTACGCTAATTTGTAATGGTAGGGTGATAGTGAGATGAAATGAGGACCTACAGTTTAACGTAGGGATCCGAACCACGATGGAGGCTTGGCATTCCACACATTCACAAGTTGTGATTAATACACGTCTTATCAGAGCTCAGGAAGGGTCAGGATAAAACAGAGGCGGTGTTAGTTCAGATAGTAACAACCCAAAAAACAATAGAACGAGGACTGAAGGGAGTTCAAGATGAAACGAAGACAATGAGGATAGAAATGGACCAGTTTCATCAAGATCGGCAGACAGTTGACGAAGAACTACGATCAATTAAAGTGGGTCATGAGGTATTAAGAGGGACACAATATCGGCAAAAGAACGAGTCGGCGGAAATCAAATCAAAACAGGAAGCCATAATTGAGACCCAGGGACAAATTAATCAAGAGATAGCTACGCTGACCACTCGGGTTGGTACAAATGAATATGACTATAGTGAGGCCGAAGAAGTTATTTTTTCTCAAATAAAGGCGAGTTTTGTGAATACGGTTATGCTAGTGCATCCTAAATTTAGTGAACGCATGTATATAGCCGCTGACGCTTCTGCTTGCTCACTGGGGGCCGTATTGTATCAATTAGACAATCTGGGGCAACAAAGGCCGATATCCTTTGCGAGTCGAACGCTGAGCAGTGCTGAAACGCGCTACACGGTTACAGAGCGTGAACTTTTAGCGATCACCTTTGCGTGTCACAAGTTCAGAGTATATATCTATGGACGTCCAACAACGTTAGTGACCGATCACAAGGCACTTTCATTCCTTCAAAGATGCCGGCTACTCCATGGTAGAATAACCAGGTGGGTTCTGCTATTGCAAGAGTATCAACTAGAGATACAGTATGTGCCGGGTCGAGAGCAAATAGTACCTGACACTCTCTCCAGATATCCCCCTAATGCCAGTACAAGTCTGGCTGAGGAAGGGGAATTCCGATTAATGAAGTTAGTAACAGTGAAGGGACAACCCAAGGGTAAGGAGAGGAAGAGAGTTGAGCACATGCGTCAGGAACAAGGGAAAGATCCAATTTTAGCTAAGATTGAAAATCAATTAAGGGTGTCCGGAACTGCAAAACTCAGCACTAAATATCAGATCTACCAGGGATTGCTATTTAAGAGAACAGGGAAACCACGGGTTTGGAAACTATGTATCCCAGAGAGTATGACTAGGGAATTAATTAAGGAACACCATGAGTACTATGGGCATTATGGAGCTCACAAAATAGTGCAATTGCTAAGAGAGGATTGTACCTTTCCAGCCATGCGCAGAACGGTAAGGCAAGTTTTGAGGGGGTGTGACATGCCAGAAGACCAAACCTCCCAACACACGGACAGAAGGAACTCTCCAGATAGTATCGTCCGGGGACGCGGCAGTTGGCCTAAAAGGCATTTGGCCTAAAGGCATTTGGCCTAAAAATGAAACCAAAAGTCATTTGGCCTAAAAGGCATTTGGCCTAAAAGGCGTTTGGCCTAAAGGCGTTTGGCCTAAAGGCATTTGGCCTAAAAGGCATTTGGCCTAAAAGGCGTTTGGCCTAAAGGCATTTGGCCTAAAGGCAGTTAGCCTAAAAGGCATTTGGCCTAAAAGGCAGTTGGCCTAAAGTCATTTGGCCTAAAATGTAAATTTAAAACCTTCGGTTATCTTCGGAAAGTAAAAGGTACTGTTAGTTGTTTCATTTGAATATAGATAGCACAACTGATGCAAGGTAGTTACAATATTTCTAAAAACATTGACAATATCCTACATACAACTAGATCATTAGTTCACAAAACACTATATCACCTTTTTTATATATAGATTTCCGATATTATTTCCTTGTTAATATATCTCACGGTCATAAAGTTAACGAAAAACAATAAGAAAATCCCATTCTCAGCATCGTTTACGCTCGGTAAAATTATATGCGTACATTCAAATTATGGGGACTTTTGACAACTTATTCCGAATGGCAAAATGAAAGTGGAATCCAATATTCAACCCACCCACTTTAAATTTGTCTGAAATGACGCCCGATTTTTGTTTAGCGCTACTGAGATTATATTTAAAAAAATTTTTTTATCTATTGTATTAATAATTAATATATAAATAATAGTGACGTATTAAATAAATTTTGCCAGTAAATATTACAATGGTCTAATCATATATACTATATATATATATATATATATAATAAACTTAAATTATAGTTTTGACTAGATCCTTAACTCTATTATTATTATTGTTAGAATTATTATAACTATTATTATATAAAATTAGTACAGTTATTTTTTTTTCAAACAGTGTAACTATTTTTATTACGGTGATATTATTAACAACATGGGCTATGTTAACACAATAGGTCCTTTGTTTAAAAACTATATACTAATTTCCCTCCTAGTAATTTGCAAAGCATTCTCAGGAATTATTTCAACTTGTGAAAAAAATACAAAAGATTTTATGGAATTGTTGTTGGTCTTTTTTTAAGTCTTCATAAAACGTAAAAATACAAAATGTGGTAGCCTTTACAGGATGATAACTTCCTAGGGCAAGAAAAACGTACGATGTAAGCAAGTGGACCTCCGAAATGCAAATGGCTGCAGCAGAGGCCAGAGGGATAAATCTGATGAGCTTTGGTTGGTAAAAATATCTCACCGCTAGGATCGCTTGTGTTCTCCCATTCCAAAAAGTGACACTCTTATAGCCTAGATGCAAACAGACGTGACTCAAGTTGGCCCGCCACATTGCAGAAAAAAAATCTTTTTTTGTCTAATCGTTTGTGCTCTATTTATGCTCATATGTGCCCGAACATGAACATTTGTGCTGTTAAACTGGCCATTTTAGAAAATATTTAATGTGGTGGGCCAACTTGAGCTCAAGCTAGCCCGCCACATATTGAAAAACACAACATAACCAAATTTATTTAAGTCAATCCATTGTGTTCCATTTGTGCTCATATGTGCCCGAAAATGAACATTTGTGCTTTAAAATTAGAAAATCTAGAGAACATTTAATGTGGCGGGCTAACTTGAACCTTCCCTATATCATAAACTGTAGAAAAATATAGTTCAAGCTGGCCAGCCACATTTTTAAATATCAATTTAACAAAATTCTGTATTCACCATTCGTTTGTTCTTAGTTTGTGCTCATTGTACCGAAAAATTAACGCTAGGCTGTGAATCTAGGCCTTTTAGATAACATTTAATGAAGGCGATCCAACTAGAGCTCAAGCTAGCCCACCATATTAACTGTTTTCTAGATTTTCTAATTATAGAGCACAAATACTCATTTTTGGGCACATATGAGCACAAACGAAAAACAAACGAATGGTGAAAACAGAATTTTGTTACATTGATATTTAAAAATGTGGCGGGCCTGCTTGAATCTCAATTTTTCTACAGGTTATGGTATAAGGAAGACTCAAGTTAGCCCCCACATTAATTGTTCTTTAGATTTTATAATTTTAAAGCACAAATGTTCATTTTCGGGCACATATGAGCACAAATGGAGCACAATGGATTGACTTAAATAAATTTTGTTATGTTGTGTTTTTCAATATGTGGTGGGCTAGCTTGAGCTCAAGCTGGCCCACCACATTAAATATTTTCTAAATTGGCCAGTTTCACAGCACAAATGTTCATGTTCGGGCACATATGAGCACAAATAGAGCACAAACGATTAGACAAAAAAGGTTTTTTTCAGCAATGTGGCGGGCCAACTTGAGTTACGTGGCAAACAGGCTAAATCTTCTCTTTCTCTCTTCTCCGTCGCACTCAACAAGATACTTTGAAGGGTGGGATTAGGCAGCAGTCCTTTCCTCCCTCCATTCCTAATAATAGCAAACGACCTTGAAGTAAACCATAACAAAAATTCATTGTTCCCCGGCAACTTTCCTTTTGTTCTTTTTCAAACCCACTAACATAATTTGTTTTGAGTTTCACGAGTTGTTGGCGGGTACCTCTGTCTTGCTTCATCCTTTGCTTTATATAGATTAAATAATGTATTGATTTGTATATTTTTGTGTAAAGTTTAGTGATATCTAATTTTTTTAAATATGTATTTCATCTTCATTTTTGAAAGAAAGATTTTTACTATAAAATAATGAATCGAGGACAAAAATGTGCATACCGCGCCTGCTCAATTACACGATGTACTTAAGGTAATTTTTCCTAAATGGTTTCCCGTTTTTCCACGCAAACGAGGGTACTTCTCATAATTCTATCTTCCTCATACCTACCTTCTAATTGCTATTAAATGTGGAAAGCATTGACTGGCGTGAAGATACAATAAAAAAACAACACTACTAGAGCTTACTCTATTTACTTGAAAAACATATTTTAGACAGTGAAAATACATCATATTCAAATATAACAAATGTACATTTTTGTATAATTATAATTACATTTAAACTTTATTTAACATTTTTGAGATAAATACTATACTTACTATGTTGACTTAATAATATAAAATGAGAGACTCCTTTAACACACTGGCTCAAAAAGTATTCATTATTAACTATATAATATATATATATATATATATATTATATATATATATATATATATATATATATATATATATATATATATAATCTAAACCTTTTTTAAAGGGTTTTGAACTAAAAGTTTGTTACCCTTTAATTAAATAAAAGCTAATGGATATACTTTTGATTTTTTCATTTGACGAGAAAAAGGGGCGTTATAAGTTCATAAAAACCATTTTAATAACTATCATATTTTATAAATTAATTATATCTATGATAAAATGACCTCTAACTAAGCGTTTACATAGAACCAGTGGCGCACTCATTGGGGTGGAGTAAACGGGGCACCTTCCCCCATAACCCCTAATAATTTCAATACAAACATAAATTATTTATTTTATAACTAAAACATTAGACACAGAAGATGAGTCGTATACATAGGCTCCTTTTTAAGACTTGGTTTAAGACTTTATATTCAAAACACACACATATTAAAAGTGCCACTTATATTCTCATTTGAAAAAAGCACAACCATAGTAGCTTCCATACATTGTATACAAGAAAATGTATATAACTAGTAGCCACCATTCTGGTAGTTAAGTTCGTTTTAGTTTTTAAGTTCTTAACACAAGATATGGGTTATTACATCGAGGACCTCGCTTATATAGAGACTTCAGAATCACTCGCACCCCACCCAATTTCGGTTAAAATTAATACTAAAGTACTTCGAACTGACAAAGCTACCAGAGCGTGTTATTCAACACATTAACATATATTGACTTAGACCAGGGGTTCTCACATTTTAGACCGAAGGAGCCTTTGTACCAGAAAAAATGAATGGCCGAACTCTCATAAAAATATTTACACTAGTATTATGATCATTCAATAAATACATTTAAATCTCACAAGTCTTTTATAATTTAATACTTGAATGAATATAAAAGAAGAACTACACTACACCCCGACCTCCGCGTCACTTAAAAACAAGTTATATTTTGAGTGCGATGACTTATGAGATCAGGTAGTTTATAGCGTTAATACCAACGTACCAGTGTTTATTTGTGTACAGAGGTGTAATTTTTTTATCACGTAATATAGAATTATTTTGCTAACAACACATAAACCGTACTAAATGTTGATCTCAATACACAGTCCGACACTTTATCTCAGTTGGTAGCGTGTTTGTATACTGAGCTAAAGGTCCCGGGTTCGATTCCCGGAATGTCCGAAAAACGTATCATTGGTTGACTGTGCTTTTCCCCTTTCACAATGATGAATTAACTTTCAGGGGGCTGGATGTTGTATTTGTTCTAGATTTAAGTTAGTTTGTCAGACTCTGAGGAAATAATCTACATTCTACGGTTTGTCTGTCACTAGTTTTATATCGAGTGTCACTCATTGAGCGTGAACTGGGAAAGAGGGAAGGGTTGATAGGGTGGGGTATTACCAAATTTTTCTCCCCCATCGAAATGTGCCTCCCTCCATTTTGTTAAACTTCCCTCTGATATACTTGAATTTGAAGCTGAAAGATGGTTTGCATCAAACTTCAAAAAGATTATATAACAATCTATTATTATTTCTAAATGCTTAAGGAACACCCCAAATAGCTTTTAGTGGCATTCCATTTTCAAATATTTTCCACTGGCTTGGAGTCAAGCACCTAAAAACTCCTTAAAAATAGTTTTTTACAAACTACCTCGCCCAACACTTATAAAGCTTCGCCGATACTCTTGATAGTCATCACAATAGGTTTTTTTTCATAGTGACTTACTACCCGTTTGAGTTGTACACATACATCAATTTACCCTAATGAACCAGGAATGAGGAATGTTACATTTTAGTTTGAATGTACCTACATTTGCGTATATTGAGAGTGGGGTACCATTTTAGGGAAAAATACCCTTGTTACACCCGGCTGGGATTTGAACTTCAATCTTAGAGGACAACTTTATTTCCAACTGAGGGGGGGCGGGTGGGGGATATAGGTGGAGGACACACATATTATCTCCAACTTTGAGGGGGGCATATATTATTACCAACTTATATAACACAAATATAGCTGAATCTAATATTACCCTTTAAATATATAGTTTGACACACTCAGTTGAACATTAATATAAATTCACGATTTTCACTATACTACAAATTGGTTTATGAATAGGCCTACTTACAAGAGGGTTATTAAATTTATATTGAAAAGTTAACACATAATTTAAGTGAACATTTACGTCACCAAATACCTTAATGCTTTCATTAACTTGCGTACTATATACATTTGTTCATGTACTACAATAAACTATGTTCTTGTACAAAAACATATTCATGTGTGTCATACAGCCACGTGATTTATTAAATTTAGAAATAATGTTTCTAAAGTATGTTTTAAGATGGCACGGATAACATAAAACTATATCCACCTTGCATGGGGAGATTTTTCTTATAGACTACTGTCCACATTAATGAAGCAAGATCGATTTGTTTAATAAGGTTATAAAATGCATATGTGAAATCTTGCAGTTAAGTAAACTATTTAAACAAATCATTAAATTCACTATAGAAGGGGACTTTTCCATAAAGTAAAACTATTGGGGGTGACACGTTTACACGCCATGAAACCACTTACTATTTGTTTCGTAAATCTAATACAATGCCTAGATTCACGGGTGATATATTTTCCCCTTGGATAACATTTTCGGAGACATCACAAATAAGGGCGATTTTAATTTGCTTTTTTAAGGAAATTACAGCAGTTAGGACTGAAGGTCTTGTTCATATTCATTAGGTGAAAAAATGTTATGAGCAAATAAAATATGAATCATGACTCCATTTTCCATCTCGTTCAGAAGGGAATACATCTTCATCTGACATCAGAATCTTTAGGGAAGTCATGGTGTATAACACCATATCTCTGAACTGGGGGGGGGGGGGTTTCCTCAATGGTTTTCCACTCTCCCTCCACGCAAATGCGGGTTCACTTCCACTAATTCAACCTTCCCAATTCCTAATCCATTAGCGTAATTAGTACTTAGGCGTATAACCCGAACGGGTAGTAAGACGTGGTGCTGAATAATAATTTTAAAAAAGTGCTGCACTACACAGTCACATGATCTGAACAGAAGCAAACTTGGCTAGGTTACGATCAGACGTTACAGCAGCGCTGCGTGTTAGGGTAGAGCTGAATGCTGGCCGGTAAAGTGAACGAGCCTTCCCTACAACTCTAGTAGCCTTAGTATAAGGAAGGACCCATCAAGATGACCAAATAAACCTTAAAATTTGAAATTTCTCAGTGAGTTGAGTAATTGCAGGAGGAAGGGGAGCTTGGAGGTCAACATTTTCAAAAACTAATATATTTAATTACTTCTCTGTATTGTAAAGAATTTAAATTTATTAATTAGGTACGGGAAACAACACAAATAGACATTTACATAATAATAATAATAATAATAATATAATGATAATAATAATAAATAATATTATTATTATTATTATTATTAATATTGCATTCTGAGAAATAGTGGTGATGGAGTATAATAAAGAAAAAAACTTTTTGAGATTAGGAAAAAAATAAAATTTTGACAGATAAATAAAGATAAATCAAATCCCAGATAGCCAAAATAACATTAGACTATAAATTTCTCAAAGTGGGTTGGGGAATAAGGGGTCCAAAATTACAAAATTAATAGAAACTACTACATCTCAGTGCAGTGTCGTTAAAAATTGAATTTTGGCATGACCGTAAATGCACCACTCCAAATAACTAATAAGTCTGAGCATTTTAAAATTGTAACTCCATGAAATCAAGGAGGGGCGGGGGGAGTTATAAAAAAACCTTTTATCTATAGTTTAAAATCGAAATTTGGCTGGCAGGTAGAAGAACAACTATAGATAAAGAAAGTATTCTTAAAACTATGTGTTTAAATGGAGTTAGAGAAATTATGATTGGGGAGGAGAAGGGAAAATTTTCAAAAACCAATAGAAACAATTACTAACAGAACAATTTATTTGATAAGCTGAGGTGCTTAGTACTAGAGTGATTCTTTCAAATTAATTCATGTTTAGTTAGTAAATTTAAACTATTTTTTTTGGTGTTCATTTCAACAATGTCTCTGCGTAAGCGAGCAAATATTGATGCAAAGACTGCATATATATATATAAAATAGATTATATATATATTTATAAAATAGATTTTACTTCTTATAGGTAGTAGTTAATTTGTGGCTTCATAAACATACAAAGTTTTCGCCTCATACGTGTCTGAAATTGTATTTTTGGTAGTTTAGATCAGGGTTTCTCAAACTGCGAGGCGCGAAGGGATTTCAGATGAGGTGTGAACCAATTTCTCACTTCTTTCGACTTGCCTAAATTATGATTGACTAAAAAATTAATATTCTGTTTGGCCTATGAAGCAATAAAATTAATTAATATCTTACAAAACCTTACTATTTTTATAAACTTCTACAAAGCTCTTATCAGAAAATAACTAAATCAATTAAATAATAAATGTCTCATTTTTGTATTTTAACGTAAACAAGTTATTTTATTCTAAGAATAAGAGTCTTAACAATTAATTTTATGTTCATATAAGGCTCAAGAGTATAGAGTTTGAGAAAACCTGGTTTAGATGATTTGCTAAAAATAAGATAATTTACCCAACCAAAATGTGAGCGAAGCCGTGGGCAAACTCGAGTAAGTTAATATGATTATAAAAAAATGAATGATTGATTAATTCATTTAGCAAAATTAATAAACAAATATACTTAGAAAGACTGATAAAATATACTTTGGCACTTAAAAAAAATATATTCAAAATTCAAAATAAAACAAAATTATTAAAATGGTGTAACCACATGTATGTGCTAATTAATAAAAAACGGTACGGGTACAAAACTTTTTATTTCTGGTACAAAACGGTACAAAAATTATTATTATTATTAGCACCACGTCTTACTACCCGTTCGGGTTATACGCACTTACGCTAATGTGTAGTGGTAGGGTGATTGTGAGATGAAATGAAGGACCTACAGTTTAACGTGGAATCCGAACCACGGTGGTGGCCTGGCACTCCCCACATTAACAAGATGGCTTGTCAAAAATTAGTACAAAACCTTGGCAATGTAAAAAGTTCAACATACAAAAGTGGTACTACAGGTTAATGGACGTGCTGCTATACCTTGGGAAGTAGTAAATTGAGAAAAGACTAATATATTTTGAAACGGTAGTATATACTATTTAACTAAACACTACACACCTCGCCATCTATTAGCATCACTACAAATCTTAACGAATGTTTCCGGAGACAGCAAAACATATTTTAATAAATGGTCTAAAAATTAACTTTACAAAAAGTCGTTTGGCCTAAAAGGCATTTGGCCTAAAAGGCGTTTGGCCTAAAGTCATTTGGCCTAAAGGCATTTGGCCTAAAAGGCATTTGGCCTAAAAAGGAATTTGGCCTAAAAGGCATTTGGCCTAAAGGCGTTTAGCCTACACTTTAGGCCAAATGCCTTTTAGGCCAAATGACGGGTACCCGTATCGTCCCACCGGCCTCTGGAGTAGGTATTTGTTGATATAATGGGCCCATTCCCAAAGGGAATTAGGGGTGCCCAACACATTTTGGAGTGATGGATCTCTATACTAAGTATCTCAAGCTCTACGTAATAAAAAGGGCCACGGCACCGGTGGTAGTTAGAAGGATCACGAAGGATTATGTGAATGAGGTAGGAAGGCCAAGGATAGTCGTATCGGATCACGGACCCCAATTTACCAGCCGCCACTGGATAAATAGACTCAAGGATTGTGGGATATCACATGGTTATATGGCCGTCTATCATCCAGGGTCCAACCCTCTAGAACGCGTCCATCAGGACATTGGGAGAATGCTGCGGATGTATTGTCACCACAACCATCGATCCTGGCCCAAGTATATCTCAAAAATAGAGCAGTGTGTTAATCAAACAACCCACTCAGTGACAGGGTTCACACCCCATGAATTAATTCAAGACCACCGACCCAACAGGCAATTGGAGCAGATATTTCCGTTCCCACCTCGTGAAGAATTGTCTAGGGAGGAAAAGTCGGAGTTAGCGGGGCAGAGAATGGTGAACCTCGCAAATAAAAGAAGGGAACGCGATGCGAAGTTGAACAAAAAACCAGCGAAATACCTTATAGGAGATCTGGTGTTAATAAGGACACACAAAATGTCTTCGTCTCTCTCCAAGGAAACGAGCAAATTATTCCTGTTGTATTCTGGACCGGGTCTTATCACGGGTATTAAGGGCGAGAATGCATATGTTATTTGCTGTCCAAGGTCCAAGGAAACTAATTGGAACTTACAACGCAGTGCATTTAAAAAAGTACTTCCAAAATTAACCGAAGAATAAACAGTAGAACCCTGTGAAGTGTACGTGTGAATTTGGTGAAAGGGGGAAATTAT